>WOXC01005764.1:0-92500 GCA_011680675.1 Gymnobelideus leadbeateri
CTGGCGTGTCACCAGGCAGCCCCCTGTAGGACACAAAATCATAAGCTGACACACTTATGTACTGTCCAGCTCCTGTCCAGCACTAGCAATGGCCACAGGCTCGAGAGTGGCTGCTCACCACTGATTGAGGCTGAGCTAGCCCTGCTGAGATGATGTCCAGGCTCAGGGCCCCTCATCCTCAGGGGAGCTGGAGGAGGAGGCTTAGCCCTGAAGTAGCAAGTCAGAATATGTTCCTCAGCCAATGTCATTTGAGAGTTGTTCTGAAGACAGTCTGTGGGTGAGGCAATGCCATCCTTAACCCCCAAGTCTAAACCTATGCATGTGTGACCTATCTAGGCAGAAAACACCAATGTTGAACAGTCTCTGGCTGTTCAAAGGTTTGGGATCTATGGTACTGGGGCTCTTGGACATGACTGGCACTTAGATCAGTTCTTTGCTCTTGCAGTGGCTCTGTGATCTTCTCCTCATTTCTACCTCACAGAATCCCACACTTTCCTCAAAACCTAGCTCAGGGGTCACCTCCTCCATGAAGCCCATCTGGATTCCTTGGTAGTCATCATTGTTTTCCTCTTGAAATTACTTTCTAGTTCTTACCTACTTATCTGCCTACACACTGTTTCCCACCAGTAGAATGTAGACTTCTTAAAGGAAGGGGGTGTTTTATTTTTCTTTTGTGTGTCCCTAGCTCCTAGTTGGTGCATTCTTTGAGTGTTGTGGGTACTTAATCATTGTCAGCTGAACTATACTGAATTAAATCTCACTGACAGGTATCCGCCCTCAAAAGATGCAAATTCCAGACCATCCATGGCACAAGCCAGGGCTGCCCCCAGGTGATGCTCTTCTTCATGGTGGCCATTGCATGCTCGGAAAATCATGATGCTTATCTAGGTATGGAAAGAAGCAGAGCCATGGAGAGGGACAGAAATATAAACAGGAAAAATACAGCAATGAGGGGCGCCTCCCTGACTCAGAATAACCAGCACTAGCCCTTGGCCTCATTTCCACTTTGGCCTCATTTCCTCTAACTCAGAATCCTGTTCCTGTGGTCCCCGGGGGATGCCCTTCCAGAGTTATGACCAGGTGGAGTTTGTGAAAAGAACAGATGTCACAAAGTAATCACACTGGTCAGGTGGAGATGCCAAGGAGTCCTCTCCCTGTGATATCTGGATTTTAGTGCTGCCATGTTGGAAAAAAGAATCCCATCTGTCTTCTCCCGTCCCCCCCAGCAGCCATGAGGACCTTCTCTCTGAGACAACTTGCCGGTTACTCTCTATGGAACTTGAATGTAACTCATTTTCTTTTTATGTGTTGTCTCCTCTGTTCAGTTAGGAGCTCCTCAAGAGCAGATACTTTTTTTTTCCTTTCTTTGTAACCTCAATGCTTAGCACCAGAGGCTGGCATATAGTTGCCCATTAATAAAAGCTTACTGACTGGTGAGCTCCTGATTGTGAATAGTGACAATACTTTCTGGCTGCTTTGAAGGCTGACTTTGGACCCTCCTTAGCAGCAGCATCCCAGCCCAAGTTCTAATGCTGATGAATTTTATCATAGTCAGTAATCACTAGGCATTTGAAGTTAGAGGTTTCTTTTTAGATGTTCATTATAATTTCTAAGTCTAAATGCAAAACAAAAACAGTATTTCCAAAGGCTTATAAGAATCACTATCCAGAAAAAAAAAACCCAAAAAACTAGGACCAGGGGTTAGGAGGCCTGTGTTTGTCCACTTCCCAAATAAAATGGAGTTCCTTCTAAAAAAAGGGAGGAAGGAGTTGGATGAACATCGAGGCTCAAATCACCCAGTGGGTGTGGACCCAGTGTAGATGGAAGCTGTTATGCCCAGGTTCTCATGGGTTATTTCTGCTGACATGAGCATGGCCCATTTTATCACAGAGATCTCTTCTTTTTTTTTTTAAACAAATGCTTTATTAACTTCTGTTTTACATCATTCATTTCTGCCAGATTTTGAGTTACAATCATTTTCCCCCCATTATTCCCCTACCCAACCTCCCAGAATAGTAGTCCCACAAGATATCGCTTCCTCCAATCTGCTCTCTCCCATACCTTCTCCCATACCCCCATCGACTTTTCCATTAGAGGAAGGTGAATCTTTGTGTCCCAATGCCTGCACATCTTATCTCCCTATTATAGGCAAAAGAGTATTAATAATAGTATTTATATATATTTGAAACATTTAATGTTAAGACCTCGAATTTCAGATCCATTTCCTTCCTCCCTTGTCACCCATTCCTTCTTGGGAGATAAGTAATTCAGTATATGTTGTACATGTCTAGCTATGCAAAACATTATCATAGTAGATATATTGTACTAGGCTGCTTATAATTCCCTCCCACTCATCCCATCCCCCACCTGGTCCATTCCCTACATGATCCTGTTCCTCTTCTATAGTGGGTACTTCCAACCTCCCCTCACCCCAAGGATGCCCTCCCATCCATCATCCCTCCTCTCATCCCCCTTCCCCCTATCCTGCTGCAGGTTGAGATATCCCATTTAGTATGTATGTCATTTTCTCCCTGAACCAAATTCAATGTGAATGTGGTTTTGCCTTTTTAGCCTTCCTTATTCTCCCCCTCCTTTGCAACCACTTCCCCTTGCTTCTTCTACATGGGATAGTTTACCCTACCCTGTCTCTCCCCATCTCCTCTTGCCACTTTCCTCTCTCACCTCATAATTTCATCCCTTGAGTATTCTCCCTTCCCAACAAATTCAACCTATGCCCTCTATCCATATATAACTGTAACCATATACACACACATTCACATATGTATTCATATGACCACACCCCCTTCTTCCATTATTTTCATAGTGAGAAAGGTATCATCAGTCACAGTTATTGCTTTTCCATATAGGAATGAAAATAGTTCAACTTTGATAAGTTTCCCTTGATCTCTCTTCCCCGATTACCTTCTCAGGCATCTCTTCCTTCCTGTGTCTGGATGTCAAATTTTCTATTCAATTCTGGTTTTTTCCTCAAGAATGCTTGAAAGTCCTCTATTCCACTGAATGACCATATTTTCCCCTGAAACAAAATACTCAGTTTTGCTGGGTAGGTGACCCTTGGGTTCATTCCCAGTTCTTTTGCCCTCTGGAATATCATATTCCATGCCCTTCGATCCCTCAGTGTAGAAGCTGCCAGGTCCTGGGCTATTCTGATTGTGTTTCCACAATATTGAAATTGTTTCTTCCTGGCTGCTTGTAGTATTTTCTCCTTGATCTGGGGATTCTGGAACCTGGCTATAATATTTCTGGGAGTTTTCTTTTTGGGATCTTTTTCAGGAGGTGATCGGTGGATTCTTTCAACCTCTATTTTGCCCTCTGGATCTAAAACATCAGGGCAGTTTTCCTTGAGAATTTCTTGAAGGGTGATTTCTAGGTTCTTTCCTTGATCATGGCTTTCAGGTAGTCCAATAATTTTTAAATTGTCTCTCCTGGATCTATTCTCCAGGTCAGTGGTTTTTCCCATGAGATATTTCACATTGCCTTCTAATCTTTCGTTTGTTTGGATCTGCTTAACAGCATCTTGATTTCTCATAAAGTCACTAGCTTCCATTTGCTCCAGTCTAACTCTGAAGGAATGAATCTCCTCAGTGAACTTTTGAGATTCTTTTTCCATCTGGCAAATTCGACTTTTTAAGGCATTCTTCTCCTCATTGCCCTTTTGGGCCTCCTTTGCCATTTGAGTTAGTCTATTTTTTAAGGTGTTGTTTCCTCAGTCAGGCTGTTGACCCTCATTTCATACTTTTCCTGCATCCTTCTCATTTCTCTTTCCAATTTTTCCTCCACTTCTCTTATTTGATTTTTAAAGTCCTTCTTAAGGTCCTCTATGGCCTGCAACCCGCTCATGTTTTCCCCTGGGGCTTTTGGAGCAGGACTTCTGACCTCACAGTCCTTTTCCCGCTCTATGCCCCCAAAATAGGAGTCTAGGGTTGCATTTTTCTGTTTCCTTTGCCTTGGCATGTTGCCACTTAATTGCTTGACTTTTGGGCTTGTTGCCACACTATGGCTTTAAGGCCAGATAGAGGAATTTTCGTCCCGAACGTGTGGGGGGCAACTTCCGTTTCTGGCAAGCTGTAAACCCACCCACGACTTCCACCCTAGATCACAGTCCAGATCCAGGGAGGTTAAAGCAAGAGCGATTACCCCCCAAGACTGATCACTGTATCTCCCCACGATTTGTAGGCTGGGAGCCAGAGCTGCCTCTGAAAACTACAAAATGGCGTGTCTCCTCAGCGGCTTCTAGCCCCCAGGGGAGGGAGCTGACGCATTCCCCAAATACAGGTCCCAAAGTCCATAGGACACTAACCTCTTACTTTGTCCTAGGCATGTCTATGTTGATAATTCTGGAGTCTCCACAGCTCCTGGTGTTCTGGGGTTCCTCCAGCCGGCTGCTGGCCCTGCCGCCCTGGGGCTAAAACCTCGGCTCACAGGGACCTGGGCTCGGCTCGGCTCCTGCGCTCTGCACGCTGCCAGGTCCCAGACCCCTGTGCTGGTCCTTCCTGCAGGGCTGCTGGGCTGTCCTCAGAGGGAGGTTAGCTTCTCTGTGTCATTCTGTGGGTGCTGGGGCTCCAGAAGTTGTTCAGAGTCCCCTTTTACATAGTTTGGGGGGAATCTGGGGGCAGAGAGGCTTGGAGGAGCTGTTTCTACTCCGCCATCTTGGCTCCGCCCCTCACAGAGATCTCTTCTGAGAAATCCTGATTCCATTTTGAGGGAGGTGTTGACTCTATTACGCCTTCTATTGGCCTGGTATCACTGAGCAGGTATGGAGGACCATCACTAATCACCATTCTTTTTCCATGTGTGCATTATGTACATAGTTAATCCATCATTATAGCATCAGGAAAGAATACAAGATAAGGACTGCCAATTTAGGTCCTGATACTCTCACAAAACAGAAAGGGAAATCCCCTTATTCCCACAGGTTTTCAGTCATGCTTCTGTCTATATTTTGGGATTGCATCCTCCATTATCCTTAGGGCTAGGCCAACAGGGGGAGCAAGTCAGCAGGATCTGGACCCATGTTTTTTTTTAAAAAAAGACTTTAGCAAACAATAGCACTAACTGTGAGATACCACCAATTCTGTCCTGGAGATTTAAAATGAGACCCTTGACCATTTCTTCTCTGAGGTTCTGGTCTTGCCAAGGTGAGGAGATAAGCAAATGCCCCCCCATTCCTATGATTCCCTGGTGGCATTAGGGGCAAACTTTTCCCTAGGACCTGGCATACTGAGTGAACCAAGGCTTTGCTGGAAGATACCAGATCTTTGCCTCCCTTCATCCTGGGGTCATGGAGCCCCGGACCCCTTCTGGAAAACTTTCTCTGCTCAAGGATGAAAACAGGCAACTTGCTGACCTTCCAGGGAAGGAAACAAGGAGTTTTTCATGCTGCAGAGAGGAGCAGTGGGGCCAGCAGACTACTCTTCTTTTCAGTAGTGTGTCATTGGGCTAGGATGCAGAGATTCTTGTGAAATGGAATCTGAGAGTCCAGGGGAGTCTGGAGAGCTCTGAGGCTAGGCTCCCAGACAGGGCAAAGTCTTGATTGATATGGTTCCTGAATCTCTAGGGGAAAGAGATCATCTGAACATTTTTTCCATGAAGACTCTCCTAATTTATTCTTCTAAATATCTTTATGGGATGTGTAGTAGATAAAAGGCCAACCTCAGAGGTAGGAAGAGCTAGAGTTTCCAGACACACATTTGCTGTGTGATCATGTTTAAGTCTCTCAACTTCTCTGAACCTCAGTCAACTCTAAAGCTCTAAAAGTGAGGAGGCAGCTGCCCCTTGCATCAGTGGAGACAGCAGCTACCCCAGGAACTCCCCACACCAACAAAATCACAGGTCTAGGGAAAACGTTCAATGAACTTAAAAAATGTAATATGATTTTCTGAAAAAGAACTCAAAGGAGAATTACCTTTTAATGAATAACTTAATCAATTAATTAAATTCCAATTGGACACATGGAGAGGAATTATCAAGCATACAAGAATAGAATAATGAATGTGAGGAAGGAAATGATGTGTCACACAAAAGGGGTCAGGAATCGAAGGGTGCTTGTGCCCAGCTTGGCCAGTCAGACCCATGGACTGCCCTCCTCATGTGTTGGTTGGGCCCAGTTCATGTGTCCCATGAGGAATAGGGAAGTCTGAAACCTGTGAACCTGCTTTCTAGTAGAACAAAGGGAAGTGAGAGGTTTACCTGTTACATTTAGACCATCTGATCGTTGACACCAGACAGTCCGAGAAGACCCCTTCCATGCACTGGCCATCCATTTGTATTCATAGCATTGGCCATCTGGGAGGACAGAATCAAGCAGTCAGTATCTCTCATCAAGGCTTTATGAGCCACCTGCTATGTCAGGCCCTAGGTTAGGTGCTGGTAATACAGAGACAACAGGAAAAGAAGTCTCTGTACTCAAGAACCTTACATTCTCCTGAGGCAATTATTGAGGTCTACAGATAAGAACATGCATCAATTAATCATTAAGCTTTTATTAAGCATCTACTATATGTCTAGAACTGTGCTAATACTGGACATTCATAGACCCAAAGCACTATCACCACCACTGCCACAAATAACAAAAGAGCCCCTGCCCTCAAGATGGTTCCATTTTACTGGGATGAGACAACATATAAATAGATACATATATACCAATCACTCAACAAACATTCATTAAATGTGTACCAGGTGGCTGGCACTGTGCCAAGTGCTGGGGACAAAAGGAAAGGAATGAACTGAGGACTATCTTGTCCTCAGGAAATTTACATTCTGTCCATTCTGGTAGAACAAATGCCAGCAGAAATGGTCCCCTCTTAGAGAAGGACAAGTCCCCCATTGCTCTCCCTCGGTCTTCTTCCTCTGTGCTGGTGGTTACTCCCCTCCACCTTCTACTCTATCGGGTACTCTAAAAAGCTTCCTCAGTTTCCTTAATGTTGAGGGATTTAGTATTTGGGGCGTGAGTACTTGCCCTAAGTAGCCTCTGGTGAAACACGACTGACCTCAGCTTGGTTTTGGTCCTTTCTGCAGCCTTGGGGGTCTCTGACCCAGGGGTTGCTCCATGAAGAAGGTACTGAATACTCCCCTACCCCCTCAACATGTGTTGTCAAAATTTGTGCAGCAGGTGCCTGGCAGAGGCCTCAGCACAAATCCCTGATATGTGGTTACACCCTCCCTAGGGCAGGAGGGGTATAGAGTGAGAACTGTAAGTATAAGCACACTCTGGGGTTAATTCAGGGTGACTTGGCTCTGCTGGGTTCTGTTTTTGTCCCGTACATTCAACTGGGCTGCTCTATAGCTGGTACACAATTGCTCCTCAAGGGACGTTTCTGAGAGTTAATGAGAGTGGAAGAAAGTGTTTAGTCCATCATTTTGTTGGTCAGGTGACATAAAAATTCTGCCTTATGGAATTCTAAACCTCCTTTAGAGTCCAAATCAATGCTGCCCTTTCTGGGATGTCTCCCTTATGTACCAGTTGGCATCCTGTGCTTTGGAGTTTCTCCCACTTGAAGGGGGTACTCTCTTAAGACATTTACCAGGTCTATGGCAGTGTGTGCCTTGAGGGTAGGGATTGTGGCTAATCTAAATCAGCTGCAGTTGCTGAACAAGGGCTGTGTCAGGAAAGCTCTCTCCTTAAGGCCAACACTCACCATCACAGGCTCTGCTTTCTAACATTTGTTCTGGACAAAGATGTTGATTATCTAGTTCTTGGATGATCACGGCTCGAGATCGGACCTGGATCCCACCAAAGCCAAGATCTTCTCCATTAACACAGGTTAACTGGCATAGGCTCCAAGCCGACCATTCTTTTAGATAACAGTCACCTGTCAAAACACAAGATTACAGAACTTAAACAAAACAATGTACACATTTATGCATGTCTGTGGGAGTTGGTGAAGCAGACAGACAAACACAGATACAGACACAGGCAGACAGAGATAGACAGGCAGACAAAGAGAGAGGGAGAGGGAGAAGGAGAGAGGGGGAAAGAGAGAGAGAGAGAGAGAGAGAGAGAGAGAGAGAGAGAGAGAGAGAGAGGAGAGAGAGATACAGACAGACAGAAAGATGAAGAGAGAGACACACAGGGACACAGAATGACAGACAAACAGAGAGAGATAGACATAGAGACACACAGAGAGGAAGATGGAGATAGAGATAGAGAGACAGAGATAAAGAGAGATAGAGAAAGAGAGAAACAGAGTGGATATAGTATAACTCCTCATTCATCTTTTAATTCCCCTAGTTCCTCCTTTTCCCAATTTAGGGAATGTTTTTAAGGTGAATTATTGATGTTAAATATTTATATATTTATTGATTGTAAAGCACTGGAATGAGAGCAGGTAATAATAGGTGTACCATCATCATCATCACCATCATCATCACCACCTATATCACTTCCCAAAGCAAAAGTGAACTGAAAGTCTACACCACTGAGATTATCCAATGTAACCAAAAGTGGGTCACACTGGATAGAGCCCATGAAATGGACACTATTCAACACTGGAATAAAGACCGCCACCATGGATGACATCCACAGGGACTCAATTTAATCAGCTAAGCATTGTACAAATGGTTGATTTATGTAGATTGGTTTGTAGAAATCAAGGGGATTATGCTAACAGGCCAGAACCAAGTCATTGGCATCAGAAACAAGAAAGTTATCCTTGCTGATCCCAAATTTAGTGGTCCAGGCAAATTCTGGCATCTTCTAAATGCCAAATCTCCCCAGAACTTGCTCTACTATGTGCCATGTTGCCTCTTAAATAATAAAAAAGGGAATCCCTTCCACTTTGACAAACATTTATAGAGTTCTGAAAGCTCTTTAACCTAGGCCCTTTCATCTGATCCTCACAGCCCTCCTGAGAGAGTGGAAGGGCAGATATCATTTCCTTTGATTTATAGATCAGAAAGTGAATATAAGTGAAGTCAGTTCTCCAGACACTCCTCTATGGTGATGACTACACTCTACCTTCCCTGATCATCATTCTAAATGAAGTTCATTAAGCCTAGGGCTGTTAAAGCAGGGACTTTTTAAAGGTCTGTTCATTTGTTTTAGTTGTGCCTGACTCTTTGTGACCATATTTGAGGTTTTCTTGGCAGAGATCCTGGAGTGTCAATTCCTTCTCCAACTCATTTTGCAGATGAGGAAACTGAGGCAAACAAGCTTAAATGCTTTCCCAGGGCCATGCAGCTAGGAAGTATCTGAGGCTGGATTTGAACTCAGGAAGATAAGTCTTCCTGACTCCAGGCCAGGTGATCTATCTACTGTACCAAGAGGTCTATGGTATTATGTCATATTGTCAGCATGAGGTATTAGGGATGGTACAATACAATGGAAGGCAAATAGAACAAGGCCCCATATCAGGCTGAGTTGACTATCTAAGATTAGGGAAAGGTAGGCTCACATCTTGTGCTGATACAGCAGGAATGGGAACGGACACAATTCCCTCAGGAAAATAATGAAGAAACGAGAAGAGAATGTCCCTAGCCTGACCTACTGAAGAGCCCTGCCTAGAAGGCTGGCAGGGTCAGCAGGTGGTCACTCGAGGCTACCACACACTTTGTTTTCCCTCTTGTTTTGTCTGAACCCAGCCAAGTATGGGGCTTGGTATGTGTTGATGGGGACTACTATACCCTCTAATAGCCTCTAAAAGTTCCTCAAGCCTGTTGCCTGATTACCCCACACAGGGTGCTTATGCTAGAGCCAAAATGAGGAGGTCTTAATATTGAGAGATATGATTTCCTTTATAAAATCATAGTATCATGGCTGGAGAGATAGAAGGGACCTTATAGGCTTTCTAGTCCAACCTGCTTATTTTACAGATGAGGAACCTGAGACTCAGGGACAATAAGTGATTTGGGGTCAGTATAGTTCATGAGCATGGGTGGCAGGATTAAAACCAATGGCCTTTGGCTCAAGGACTAGTGCTCTTTCTTCTGTACCATGTTGCCCCAAATTTGAGCTATCTTAAGGACTGAAAGGTACTATTGAGTCTAGCGTGGCCCAGCAAGCTGCGTCTGGAGGATTCTCTTGTTTACAATACTCAAAGCAACAGTGCTTATGTGTGCATTTATCTACACGCACATACATGTTGATCCTTCCCTCCACTGAGGACCATTTTTCTTTTAATGTCTCCTTAGGCTGTGGGTTTACCCAGACTTTCTGGAGGATGTACCAGCAGAAATCACAGCTCTGGGCAGTCTTGCCTGGCTGGAAAGACTTCAGGAGTGGCCAGACATCTGCCTCCTGAAGACCTGCTCACCTAAGTGTGACCCTTTCACTTTCATTAGTTCAATTATGAGCACATTAGTCATTCATGCCCCCTGGTCCCACACGAAGATGACTGAGATTTTGCCCTGTGGTTTGTTGATGAAAGGATGTCCCGTAGCACCATCATGATCAATTATGGAGAACAAGCTGCACTTTGGAATGTGGCCAATGTGGGAATTTGTCTTTCTTGACTATGTTTATATATAACAAAAGTTTCTTCCTCCCACCCCCAGTAAAGGGGAGCTGGTAAAGGGAAAAAAATAAATACTTGATAATTGGGAAAAAAGTAAGCTACATTAAAAAGAGAAGCAAAGGAGAGACATAAAGTCATGGTGTGTTATTGATGAAGAAGACTGCGTGAAGTGGAATTTGGATGTGATATTTGGAAGTCTTCACTGGGTCACAGAATAACGGGCTCTAGTGTATCATGCCACAGCTCAGGAAAAAGGAATGGCCCATCAAGAATAAAAAGACAAACTTATTTCAAACTGGAATCTGCTAAGCTAATGCTAACCCTGTCCCAATATCTCAGGTTTCTCATCCATAAAATAAGGCCATTGCAACTAGTAATGTCTGCAGCCAGTCCTGGCCCCTAAAGCCCACGCTTCTACAATTATCTTGTAGATAATTACCAGGGCAAGGCTGTGTGCAGGTTTCCTCAAGCACCATCTTCTTATTTCCATCCACAATGGGGTCTATTTCTGCACAAAATTCCTCATCCACAGTCTTGCCAAGATCCTCTGCTGATCCATCACTCACTACACAAGACACATTTCTGGTTTTAGTTCCTTCTCCACAGTGAGCATCCTAGAATGGAAAAAGAAAGAAGAAATTAGAAGAAAAACACACCTTTTCTTACTGGTCCTATGGTCCTAAGTCATCTCCTTTTTTTGGATTCCAAGCAATGAATGGAGAGAATGACCTGCTCTCCTGAGTTCAGCACCAGGGAGAGCATCCAGACCAAGTCCTCATTTTCTTATCAAAACAGCGGCAAGTTAATTATCAATTCAAATGATTCTCCAAATCTTTGAATGACTATAGCACCAGGGGAGTTCCACATTAGGGCTAGTTAAGTGGTTATTCTACAGTCAAACACTTAAAACCATAGGATGGTAGGTAGGCTTATGGCTGAAAGGGAACCCAGAAGCCATCCAATCCAACCCTCTGACTCTACAGGAGAGGAAACTGAAGCCCAGAGAGGGAAAGTCTGATCCAAAGTGATATGGGTAGTGAGATAGAGATAGGATTTGAACTCAGGTTCTTCCTCTAAAGGCAGCCCCCTTCCCACTTTTCCACATTGCTAATATATCACCTGTATAATGCCAAATTCCCAATTGCAAGGTCCCTATAGCTAACATGCATCTGCCTCCACCCCATCTCCTCAAGGCATTTACCTCTACTCTGCAATTTGACCACTGGCCATATTGCCATCGATAACAGGGCTTCACTGGACAAGGTTTGGATTGTTCTATCAGTACAGGACAAGGTCTGCCATCTCCCTGGAAAGGTTGAATTACTGTTCGCCTTCGGATCATTTTCCCTATGAAAGACAGGGAGTTAGGCAAATTAATGATAATAATCAACATTTCTGTAATGACTTAAAGTTGGCAAAACCCTTTACACCCATGATCTCATTTCTGCCTTATGATTGTCCTATGATCTGGGGTCCACATATATTTAATTCCCATTTTATAGGGGAGAAGACAGAAGATCAGAGCTATCAGAGTGGGTGTTCATGCACAACAATTAGCAATTTTTCAGAGGTGGGATTTGAACTGAATTTTTTCTGATTCCAGTTCTAGCACTTTACCCAACAGGATGCAGTAACTTTCTTGAGTCAGTGATGTACAGTAACTTGCTGGCCAGCTAAAACTTGAGGCCTCCCAAGCATGGAGATCAGGAAGGCTTCTTGCATAAGGGAGTTCTTTCACTTCTGCAGGCCTGACCGTTGAGGGGGCACTAACCTGTCAGGCCACATGTCTGAGTGCACTCTGACCAGGGTGACCAGTCAGAAAGCTGACAGTTGACAGGGCATTCCACCACACAGGACATGTTCATTTGCCAGGTCTTCTCCAAGCTGAGCTGGAAAAAACACAAATGCCCCACAAATCAGTATTTCACAGTAAGTGTTACATAGTCCTATCTTTGATGAGACTGCAGAGACTTAGCAAAACCTCACACGTTCCCCCTTCCTTCTGCGCTCACAATGTAGAAAGAGGACGCCGGGATGTTTCTTGGACAAATTCTGTTGCTGGACTTTATTGCTGGGTAGATGGAAGTGGGTGATAATGGGGACCATTCTTCAAACCTGCACTATATACAGATTACTAGGCATTTCCCAGGTATTTCAGGAATTATGGCAACTCAGTAAAGATGCTTCCTCTTTGTCTTTTTCTTATCAATGTTCCATTCTGTGATTTCATGGCTTCTCTCTCTGGTGATGTAGTGGTGAACCCCTTCATTGCCTATTCCTTGACTCAGAGGACATCAGTATGGGGGCCAGAAATGGTAGAGAGGCTCACATGTTCCATCTCCTTTTCCCACTAGATAGAGGAGGAAGCAGGATGAGCAGCCCCAGGGAGCCAGAGGCAAGGTGGCTGCAGACAGAGAACCTCACTGCCCTGAGAGACAAGAGAGCATTAGATTTGATGAATGATAGCGAGCCAGTGGAGACATCATTGCTCTGTGTCCTGCATAAAGCAAATCGATAGGTTATTCAAACATTGTGACTTTGACTAATGGGCAGTTGAGAATAAGCTGAGCCAGATCAGGAGAACGGACTGAAGGAACTGCATCTGTATGAACACACCGGGAAATGCTGGCAGCCCCATTGTTGCCTATTTCATTACCTGTGGTCCTGAGGTTTATTTATATTCTTAGAGCGAGGGCACTCTGGCTTCCCTGCTTTGGCATTAGACACTGTGTACATCTTTAGAGATGAAACAGTACAGAGGTTAATTGGCACATCCCTGATGCTCTGAGCTCTCTGTATCATCAGATCCTGGGCATAACCCCAAACTCAAGCTCTTGGTGGTTGCCACTCCAGGTCAAGAAATGGTAGAGGAGAGACTATTCAGCTTTCTGGAGATTTACCCTAGCCTTTTCCTCCTCAGAGGAGAGAGAAATAGCACACCTTTGTGCGTAAATGCACCAAAACTCCAAACTCACCTTTGTCCAATGCATCTTAAGAAACTATGGGAATTGGGTCAAAGAGGGGAGGATAAACAACTATGGCATGGATGGTATAATGGATACAGTGCTAGCTGTAGAGTCAGAAAGTCCTGAGTTCAAATGCTGCCTCCAACTTTCACCAACTGTGTGACCTAGGGCAAGTCACTTAACCTCTCCTACCAATTTTCTCATCAGTAAAATGGGAATAATTCTTATAGAATCTTCCTCATAAGACTGTGGGGCTCAAATGACATAATATATGTAGACCACTTTGGAAAATTTAAAGCACTAAAGAAATGCCCCTTATGAGTATTACTGTGTACAACAAACCTGTAAAACGGGTGCGGCAAAAGTAATTATCCCCATGTTACATATGGGACAACTGAGGCACAGCGACTGGTAGCTGCTCCAAAGCCTGGCAAGAGTCTTCTGCCTCCATTTCTTTGGATTTTGTGTCAAACCACCTCTCTTAACGCTTGTCTTTGCCATTGGACAGAAAGCTTAGTCATAGTTGTGATATAAGAGAATGTCGTCTTGAGGTAAAAGGTACTGATCAAATGTGTGCCTTTGTGTGTTGAAACTCATGAGCCCAAATTCCCGAGGCCTGTATCCAGCAGGTCTATCTTGTGTTTAAGGATGGCATCAGGCAGCCACAGGGCGCTCACTCAGGACCTCTGTTTTAAAAGAAGCTTAAAGAGAATGTGAGGAGAGTCCTAGAAAAAGGCATTGGAAGTCATTCCAGTGATGTCACCCAAAGGGGGCAAGATGTATTTGAAAAAATACTGCTCACAATGGCGAGTTAATTATGTGAGTGGCCAAGTTTCTGTTTTAAAATGTATCCAAAGTGTAAATATGGTGGGCCAAGGTGTTTGTTTGTAACTCATATGAGTCTCTTTGAATTGGGGTGACATGATTGCGTTACTGGTTCCATTATTCATCATTGGAAACTTTCATCATTTAAAAACATGAGGAGCTAAGGCAGACTACTGCCTTCTGGGTTTATTCTTATGTCTGTACATTCCTTGCATATATTTTTTTTTTCTGCAGACAACAAATCCCTTATAATTGGGATTACTAATAATAAAATACCACCCATTTATAGAATGCAATGCATTCTTCCTTCAAGTTAAAAATGGGGCAGAACAATCCCCAGGTATCAGTTGTGTTAATGTCTGAAAAGTCCTCTGAATGTTGAGGGAATGCTACATGCTGTTAACCTCCATTTTCCTCCATGTTGGGGATCAAGCCCATTATTTTTCAGGTGACTGGAGGAACAGCAGGAGTTAGCTACTGTGGCTGGCTTGAGAACAAGTCTCTGCAGAAGGCAAGCAATCAAGCCTTGGGAAGTGTGTGTGTGTGTGTGTGTGTGTGTGTGTGTGTGTGTGTGTGTGTGTGTACACACACCCTCACATGTATATACATGTGCAGATGTGGGGGCTAATTCTCTCTGACCTGTTGTTTAATCCTTCATTACAAGCTCTGATGGACAAATGGAATGTGTGTTGTCTAATTCCATATCCCAGATGACCCCTGCTTTTGCTACAATGATACAAAGAGTACAATTAAAAACCATCTGACTTAGCTATTATAGCTCATATTTGTTGGTTTTGCTGACTTTCCTTTTCTTTTCTACTTTTAATTCTTTGTTATGTGGGATGTCTGTATGAGAAGAAGGGGGAAGGATATACTACTAGGAAATATAAGTGTGGTAGAAACAAAAGACAGCCATAAGATTATTATAATAATATAAGATTATTATTATAAGATTAAGAAGGCTGCCACTAAATAAATGTTATTGCTCCACATCTAGTTTGGTAGTTAAAGATTTGCAGTTTCATCTGGGTGGCTACTGCCTTTCACAAAGCTGATCACAACAGCTCTATGCCTTAGAAGACATGACAGTTTCAAAAGCCATGATGGCCAAAATAAATCCATTCTATGTTCTGGTGAGCAGCCTCTTGAAATTAGCCCACCTACTCTTTTGACAATGGGCCTATGCTTTGGAAAGACTAGTTATAGCTAGGTACCCCCTTGAAGAACTCTTCAGAGTCTTGACTGACTGCTTGGCACATAGTAGGCCTTAGAAAATAATGACTGATTGGCTGAGGCACCTTCCTACCATGATGAAGTATTGGAGGTGGACTTATATTATCAATCAGCCAGTCTTCTAGAGGCTTAATAACTATTCTTTCTGAAGTTGTCATTCATTTGTTTAAGTAATAAGGAGTTGGAATAACATCTGGACTTAGAAATGTCAATAGTTTAATGTGATGGGATAGAAAGCATGCTGGATTTGGAGTCCGAGGGGTAGAGTTCAAATCTTGACTTTGCCACCTGTGTGACCTTGGGTAAATCACTTACCCTGTCTAGGCCTCAATTTCCTTCTCTATAAAATGGATAGGTTGGAGTGGATGATTTATAGGGGTTCTTTATGGCTCTAAACATGACC
Organism: Gymnobelideus leadbeateri; assembly: GCA_011680675.1. Classification (NCBI taxonomy): domain Eukaryota; kingdom Metazoa; phylum Chordata; class Mammalia; order Diprotodontia; family Petauridae; genus Gymnobelideus; species Gymnobelideus leadbeateri. The sequence goes on from WOXC01005764.1 coordinate 15,900, forward strand.
TTGACATTCTCAGACATGTGGGGCACATCTTCTTCCAAGCAGGTGAAGCCTAGACATCATTCACTTTAGAAGTCACTCCATTATTAAGATGAAGAAGGGAAACAGCTGTGTTTGCACCTGCCTCAAAAATTCACAGCTGAAGGCAAAATCATGGCTTTTATAAACAGAATCAGGAGGGGCAGAGTCTTCCCGTGGCTTGTTGGTGCCAATGGCTGACTCCATATCTTGGTTTGAGTCCCAGATTATTCTGGTCAGATGTGAAGACCTTGGGTCACACGGTTAGAAATTAGAAATTCATACCCCACTATCCTTACAGACTACATTTGATTCGTGCTTAGCAACTCACAGTAAGCAAGACTGACACTGGCGTGTGTCCCAGGCACTGCCCACAATTGCCATCCAATTAAAAAGCCTAGGAATGCCCTGAGTAAGATATACTGTTTTTATGCCTATGATTGCCGATTGGTCCCCAAGCACTTTACTCAGGAGAGGCTCATTAGCATATTGTCGAACCTCCTGCAAGAGAACCTGGAGGAAATGATGGGAAGAAATCAGTGGGGACAGGCACAGTCTTGTTCCAAGGGGCATTTAATAGCCTGTGAATAGCCCAGAAAAACATTTGTCAGCAAGGGACCTCATGGAGTGGGGGTCACTTGGCTCAGCATGAATTGAGGGAAAAAGTCTCCACCCACCTCTTCACAGGACTTCAGGTCGACGGACTTGCCATCACTTCGAACACAATCTAGCATCCTTGTTTTGATGCCATTCCCACAAACCGCCTTCTCACTCAGCTGGCAAGTGCTCCAGTCTGCAGAGGGGAGAGCACATCAGCACACAGGGCTTCAAAGCAGATATCTAAGCAGGCTCTGGTGACCCGAAGATCCTATTTCAATCCTGACTGCTCCAGGGGCCTCATAATACACAAACTGGTAGGATGCCAGCACCAAGGCCAACACCAGTACCAAAGCGTGGGGCCCAACTAGAATGGGTCTAGTGTAAGGATGGGAAGGGGAGAGGTCTGTTACTGCTAGGACCTCTGAGGGTGGATGGCATCTCAGCCCAGTCATGAGAGCTGTTTGTCTGATGAAATGAGCAGTGAGCTGGAGAGCAAATATTTATAATGTATTCCCTTTATAATGACAGTGACTTTCAGAATGATATCCTTTCTCTTTATCAGCTAGTGAGAATCCGTGTCACATGGAGAGAGGGTCAGACTTGGAGCCAATAAGACACAATTCAGGCTCTGACTGTGATGCATTAGACACCTTTCAGAGCCCTTCAGCAACGTTTGAGACCTGTAAGTCTGCATTACTTCAGAGCATTTCCACAGAGAGAACTCCTTATACTATATAAACTTATAGATCTGCCTTTAAAAAATCAGAGAATGAAGGAATCAGAATCATAGGATTTCAGATTTGGAAGGGTCATTGGGAGCCAATGATTCTAACTCATTGCTCAACAAGAATCTGTCCTACAATGGCATCAACAAATGGTTCTCCAGTCTCTGTCTTTGAGGGAAGGGGAGCCCACTGCCTCTTGAGGAAGCCCTATTCCACCTTGGCACAGCCCTCAAGCTCAGAAGTGTTTCCTCCTACTCTCAGACACTAACAAAGTCCGGTGAACTCAGGAGTGAGGCTATTCCATCATGTAGTGGAGATTGCAGACCATTGATGCCTGCCTGTCCTGTGTGAATCTTGTTCACTGTCCCTCATCACTCCCAGTTCCGTCATCTAAGGCAAAACAAAGAAGTGAGACCCTTTTGCAAATACTGGCAGACAGCTGATGTGACCCCTTTCTCTGTATATACTTCATACTAATTCACATGTGTGCACAGTGCTCTCCTTCTTGCCCCCCAACAGAATGGAAACATTTTGTGGTCTATCTTGTTTTTATCTGTTCCCAGTGCCTAGAACACAATAAGGTCTTTATGAAAACTTAGTGCTTAGCACACAGTAAGGGCTTTACAAAAATTTATTAGACTGAGTTCATAGCAGTATAGATTCTGAGCTGGATGGGACCTCAGAGGTCATCTCTCCCAGCTCCTTCATGGTATTCAGTAGTTAGCACTGATAATGAATCGATTAATTTATTTAGATGAGAGCCATAATTTCAACAGTCTAGAGAAGAGACCTTTTCTCCCAATGTAGAGTCTGCTGGGGGCAGGGCCTGGGGTCAGTAACTTACCAGAGTATAAAAATCAGCAGGCATCAGAGGAAGGACATGAAGCCACATCTTTCAGAACCCATCCAGTATGTCTTCCCTTTCATTTTAGAGGTGAGGAAAAGGGGACTCAGAGAGACTGACTGGCCCAAGGTCATAGTAACTAAGCCTGGATTCAAATCCATTTCTTCTGATATAACTCCACATTGAATTGAATTGTAGTGATTCTGTCTGGACTGCTTCTTTCTGTTCTATACCATGGTTTCAGAAAGAACCCTTTCTTCTTATTCTTCTCAGAAACAGCAGGTTCCTGATGCCCCAGGTTGTGTGGCTACCATGCTCACGATAGCCAGGAGCTGAATCTAGGATGAGCTGGGCCTTAGGAAGCGATGACCTTCTGTGCCCCTTGGAAAGAGAGGGCCCTCTAGATCTCAGGGGACCAGTCTGGCACAAGGGCTGCTTCCTTTACTGAGCCTTTCCTAGTAGGAGAAAGAGCATCTTGGGCATCAAACCTAAGGTATTTTTCAGGGTTAGAGGGAGTATGGTTGTTTTCAAAGTCTAGTATCCATCTCAACTAACTGAGCTTCACACAATGGGAAGAAAGTGTGTCAGTCCCTACATACCCTTTCCCTGAGATTATTGCTTGCCTTTAGCAAGGCCTTGTGGGTACTTGACTCTACAAGTACTTCTGGCTAGGTCCCTTCCTGGCTGATGCTGTACATTCACAGACATTGATTTCATAATGGACACCCTCCCACTCACCTGTCACATTGTAGTCATAGTGGAAGCAGTTTCTATTTAGGATACATGGCTCCTTCTCGATGGTGTCAGGACAGGGTTTCCCCTCATCTGCCTGCCTGAGTGGATCCGCCAACCTTTCCCGGAATGTGCTTTGATTGCAGGGCTTGGAGAAAAGAAGAAGAGAAGGCCTGAGCATCTTGACTCCCCACTTAAAATTGTGCAGTGAGATGCAGTGGGAAAGGCACTGTTTGACGTATTAGGACCACTGGGTTCTAGTCCCAACTTCTAACAGCTAACAAGCTCTGTGATCTTGGGCACCTCATTCCGCCTCTCTGGGCCTCAGTTTCCTCATCTGAAAATGAAAGTGTTGACTTAGGTGATCTCGGAAGTGCCTTCCAGCTCTAAGAACTTGGAGGCTCCTCTGCTCTTGGGTCCCTCCCATTAGATGGTGCAGACTCCATTCAGCCATTATTGGACTCATTCTAAAAATCACTGATCATGGTGTAAGAGGACTGTCCTATTCCCACACTTCAATGATTACCAAAAGCCTAGACTTCTAGGTTCAAATAATTAGCCAGAAGTTTGAGCTAGGTGTGAATAGGGTCTAACCTTCTCTACTGAATCAACCAGTAAGCCAATCAGTTAAGGGCACTTCAAGGAGGTGTGGGAAAGGATCTGATCAGTTTGGAAAGAGTGAAGACCATTGGATAAAATAAATTGATGCCACCCAGGCTTGTCTTGGTAATGACTGAAGAAACCCTGCTTCGACCTATGTGTTTTCAAGAGAAGAACAGGTGAGTTTGGAACCCTATTATTTAAACATCTGGTGGACTTGAGAAGATGGCATATAGGTGGCAGCACAGTGGATAGAGTGCTGGACCTAGAGTCAGGAAGACTCCTTTTCCTCAGTTCAAATCTGGCCTCAGGTACTTATTAGTTGTGTGACCTTAGGTAAGTCACTTAACCCTGCTTGCCTAAGTTTTCTCATTTTTAAAATGGGCTGAAGAAAGAAGTGGAAAATCCCTCTCAATTCTTTGCCAAGATAACCTCAACGGGGACAAGAAGAATCAGACATGACTGAAAAACAACTAAACAGAAGGCTGGAAAAGAGCTGATCTAGTCAAGATCACACTCCCCTTAGACCAAGCACCTTGAGTTGGAGTTTTTGGGTGAGCAGGGTGGGTGGAGATTGACTCTATCTCCTGCGGCCTCCCCACCCCCCCGGCATGTGGATAGCCTGTGAGCCTTGGAGGGTTGGAGAATTTGGACTCTTCACCACATCCCAGCCACGTCCCCAGGACAGATCTGCTGTCTAAATTGGGGTCTGAGGACAAAAGAGAAGCACCTAGAAAATGCAGCTTCCAGACTCTACACAGAGCCCAGAAGAAAGCCCTACCATGCCCAGGGAGAATTTCACGAGCCCTATGGAGGGCAGGAAAGGCCACTTTCCAAGCAGGAGCTTTGAGCTGTGTTCTCTGACACTAAACCCACTTTCCTCCCTATCTGTCCTGGTGGGAGAAGGTGTCAGAAGCTTTGGAGCAGATGATTTGCATCAACTATACCACCTTAGCAAATACTACTTCTTAAAAGTTAATTGTCTGGTTGATTGACATCATTGGATAACCATGGAGGGGGCAGAGGAGACCCCCAAGTGGGGACTTGTGAACTAGAACATTAGAAAAATATGCTCCCCAGACCCCGAGGGACAATAGTAATTATCCTCTGGAAACCCAACCTGCCAAGGTGAGCAAATATTGGGAGAATAACCTGAGAGCATGTGCCAGAACGCTTCCCTGATGACAGCCTGTCCTTACTCAGGCTCTCCACTACCATCACGCCCATGACTAAGCCCAATGACTGTATTGTGTCACTAGCAGCCCAATCATCTACTCCAAGAAACAATCCTGTTGAAAGTGACCATCCCGGTCCTGGGTTCTTTGGAGGAATCCCTACGACCCACTGTGGTCTGTGCTCAGCCATTGCTCTTCTCTGGAACCTCTACTCATTTAATTATTTCACCTTCATTTATGTCTTCTAGAAAACAGGGACTGACTCATTTTTGTCCATATAACCCCACTTCCCACTTCTTAACACAGTGTCTGTGCAGAAAAGGAACTTAAAATTGGTTGCTGAACAAAACTAAATTGGATTTAGCTGGAAGTCAGAGCACAAGAGGGAGGGCGATAAGAGTGGGTGGAGTGACAAGACTTGTTTCCCAGTGGAAGGAATGGGTACAAAGGGACAAAGCAGAGCATTTGTCCGATTCTGGAACTTGATTCTTAGCCAAATGTTCTCTCTTTCTTTCTGTCTCTCTCTGTATCTTTCTCTCTATCTCTCTTTGTCTCTTTATCTCTGTCTGTCTCTGTCTCTGGCTGCCTGTCTTTTTCTTACAAACACACACACACCTCCAGATTTTAATATAGAATCAGCTCTAAGCCCCATTATAGCAAGGGGATTCAGCCTATTCACAGATTAAGGGGCATGGTTACTGTCATCTCTTATTCTCCCATGTACCTGGACTATTTCCCTCACCTGCTCTAGCAATTTCAAAATCTGGGATGCAAAATAGACTTTCCTCCTAGGTAAACATGAACCAGGGCAGCTAGGTGCTGCTGCATTGGAGAGAGCACCAAGCCTGGGGTTAGGAAGTTCAAATCTGGCCTCAGAAATTTAGCAGCTGTGTGACCCTGGCCAAGTCACTTAAACCCACTTGCCTCAGTTTCCTCATTTGTAAAATGGGCTGGAGAAGGAGATGGACAACCCCTCCAGTATCTCTGTCAAGAGAACCCCAATGGGGACACGGAGAGTTGGACTGAAACGACTGAGCAACAAGCACATGCTCATGAGAAGTCCCCCCCCCCCCATTTCCATGTCAGACCCTCCATCCTTCTCAGGCTCACACTCACCCCAGTCTCACACCTCTCTGGCTCTGAAGTGGGTGCCCTTTGAAGGCACTGGACTGTAAGTCACATCCCCTAGAACTCAAGCTGATGCTGTCGGGAATGATCCCATCGCTGGGATTCTGTGGGACATCCCTATGGTCTGCTGAAATCTTCCAGGCTGGGTGACTGAGAATTCCCGGCCTGGAGGGAGCCCACAGAGGGCTTACTGAGGCCCTGCACTCCTCGGCTCCATTTCTTTCCTATGACTGCCTTCTAAACCCTGGCGCTCTCACATAGGGACACTGGCTGGTGGGCAGAGCGGACCCGCTGTCTACACAGAAGCAAGGGGATTCGAGGCTGGTAAGAGCAGCCAAGTGACAGGGCTCCCAAGTCCCAAGTGACACCTTCCCACCTGCCTGAAGAGATTTCCTTTCACTGTCACACAATTCTTAACCTGCAGACTGGCCTACACTGTTCAAAAGAAGATGGGAGAGCCCCTACGGGTCCCATGTGGGAAGAGGGGACAGGCAGTAGGGGCACACATGGGGAGAGCTCAGTGACCATGTGTTCAGGCGCAGAGAAGCTTGCAGGAAGCAGAACTGTAGCCTATAGATGGAGGAGGACACACAGTTTGGGGGCTTACAGGCACCTGTTACCGCATTTATGATCTGCATCTGTCCCTTCACGTGGAGCCCCACATCATCTGCTCTTTGCCCAGTCTTAGGCAGGAGCAACTTAAGGACTACAGAGATGAAAGGGTCAAGGACCCCCTTACCAGTGAGCACCTGCTCCAAGGGCCCCACTCGGATGTAACACAGTCCTCTGGGCAGGGCAATTTGCACTCTCGAGATCCCAGGGGCATTTCCTCAGGGTCACAGAGATAGTCTTCCACCGGCTCGAAGGGGCCGTCGGGGGTGTTCTGCATGCACCTAGGAGGAAAGTCACATGTGAGCAAACCGAAGTAGCCCATTGGTGAGTGCAGAGATCAGGCCCGAGACTGGCCGCCCCTCACATTGATCACACCCTCACATTTCCTCTACCTGGTAAGTGCTGGTGGCCTGGCTGACTGTCTTCTTCCCCCATCGACCCCAACTCTCACTTTGGGACCCTGCTCTCCCCCTGCCCAGCAGTGCCTGGGGCAGGATATCCTCACCATTCACCTGCATGGCTGTCATGGCAGGGGTGTCTCTGCTTCAGATCTCTCCCTGCCCCTCCAGGTCATCTTTTATTTGGCTGACAATGTGATCTTTCTTAAGCACTCTCTGACTGCTTCACCCCCTACTCTATCACCTTCAGTGGCTCCCCATTACCCCTAGGATCAGCTCTTCTCTTTGGCCTTCAGTCTAGGCCAAGATAAGTGCCCCACTGCCCACTTAAAATCCACTGTGAGCAAACAAGCCCATGGAAGGCAGATGCACACAGGTGTGTGCACATAGATATACATATGTGTTTAAATATAAGTGTTTACAGTTGGGTGTCCCATTATCCTTCCATGAGTTGGCCTGCCATTCTCCAAACTCTGTTCTTAGCAAACTAGAAAAAGCTGGGGCAGGCCAGTCACCGTGACTGCCCTAGGCTGCTAGTGATCGGAAGAGGGAGAAGGAACCTCAGGAGTCATCTTGTTCACACTCACTCCCATTTTATAGATGGAGAAACTGAGACCCCAAGAGGTGAGTTTATGTATCCAAGGTCACATAGCACAAATGAAGGGGAGCTGGAATTAGAACTCCAGGCCCAGTAGTAACAGCAATGGTCAACACTGACAGCATTTATATAGGGCTTTAAAGTTTGTAAAGAGTTAGATGTGATTTCATGTGATCTTCACAACCCCTCTGGAAGGCAGGTGCTATCACCACCCCTACTGTGCAGATGATAAGACTGAGACAGAGAGTGAAGTGACTTGCCCAGGGTCACATAGCTAGTAAGCATCTGAATCTAGATTTGAACTCGGGTCTCCCTGACTCCAGATTCTGTGTTCTGTCTGGGCTATGGTGTACAAACACTGCAGGAAGAGTGACTCCTCTAAATTCCCAAGTGCCCCAGGGTCTCACTGAGATCCAGTGTGGAAAGCTCATTGCCAGTGTGACCTTGGGCCAGTCACTTGACCAGTCAGGGCTTCCACTCTCTCCTCTCTAAAAGGCAGGTTGGACCTCCAAGGTCTCAGCTGACTCTGACTCTGGGATGCTTTGGTCCATACTCTTTACCTGGAGTACAGCAGGTGAAGAACTTTAGGCATCGTTTGGACTTTGCCTTCTAGACAAGCCACTGAGGTGACTCTCATGCATGAACAGCAATGTTAGCTGAGCCTGCATTTGTCTGTGTCTTGCCAAGGTCAAAAAGTCTCCAGGGATGGATCTGCCATCTAGAGACCAGCCTTGCCCCCCTCAGAAGGCACTGCTCTTTCTCCAGGCTGCCCTTTAAGACACAGATCACTTAAACTCATCTGGAAAGAGCAGATTCTGAGGATGATGACCCTCTCCTTGGGCCTGGGGAGTGCTCATGAATGGAATCCTCCCCACTGGCCTAGCTAAGGTCAGGGCTCACAGGGACATGTCAGACACGGTAGGCAAAATGATGGGTGCAGGCTGGCTCCCAGCAGCACCAGCTCTGGTCCTTGGACTTGGTTACCTGATGCCCAGTGTATCCTCCTTCTCAACATGGTGTTGATGATAATGATTACTGGTCCATGGTCTCCAAGCTCCCATTTGGGGAACTTAGAGATGCTTCCTACTGGCACTTAGTCTCCAGTGGGATTCTGGGGATGCAGACTACACTAGAGAGCCATCCTGTCCCTTGTCCCCTCCTCCTCAGAGGCCACACCGCACTTCAAGGCAGGTCGACTTATGAGATACATGACTTCATTCGATCCATATACCAGCTCCAAGGGATGAAGGTTAAAGACATTCCGGGGAGTAGGTGCCTTGCCCAGGGTCACAGGGCTAAGTTCTATTTGAGGGGATTTGAACTCAGGTCTTCCTCCTTCCAGATTCAATGCACTATCACACTATACCATGCAGTGTGGCCTGCAGTAAAAGCCTAAAAATATTGGTTGAGTAAATTGTACCATGACTGAATATGCAAAATCTTATGGTTCAATGTTTTGTGATGAACAATTTTTCCATATTAAGGGAAGAATGAGAAGAAAGAGGATTCCAGAGATACAGTAGAGACCCTGGACTCTGAGTTCAAATCTTGCCTCCAAAGCTTACTTTCTATGTGACTTATGTGACCCTAAGTGACACCTATGTGCCCTGTGAGCAAGTCACTCCATCTCCCTGCTCCTTCATTTCCTCAATGGAAAAATGGGTGGCTCTGAGGGCGCTGCCCCTCCAGCTCCTCAGTCCCATCAACTTCCTTAAGCCCTTTGGCATTTTACAAGTGCCATGCTTTGTGATTACTCCCTCTGGGGACACCCTCCACACTCAGCATGAGCTGCTGTGGCTCCTGGATCCAACCTGCAGATCCTCCAATCAATGGGGCTGGCCTTGGGCAGCATGGCCAGCCATCTGCCACCTTTGTGTGACCTGCTGGGACCCATGCTCCACAAGCAAGGGTGACTGCCACATCAGAGGAGGACCAAAAAGAACATGGAGCTGTCCCCTTGCCCACTGATGGCCTCCAGCCACCCCACTGATGCTGCACCCTGCTGGACAGGCATATCCGACTGTGCCCATGATCTGCCCTGCGACTGAGCTCAGCTGCCACCTCTGTCAGGGGCTGAAAGCCCCTCCCAGTCATGGGCAGACGCTCCGGAATGCTAACCCCAAGGAAGGTCTGGCAGCCGGATTGTGTGCTGGCAGAGCGTCCTTTGCCAAGGGCTTTACCTCACTTTCCGGGTCTGCACCCCTTCTCCACAGTTCTCCTTCATGTTCACCACAGTCACCTTGCAGACACTCCAGGGCTCACTGACCCATATATATTGGCTGCAGTCACTGTGACAGGGGACGACCTCATATACCTGGAACACAGGGGAAGCTCAGTGAGTGGGGCTTCCCTGGCTTCCCCAGGGTGAGTGAACAGGAAGCTGTAGCTGGGATGGGATTTCTGAGAGCAACAGGGAATGCTTGTAACTAGGGATGAAGCAGCTAAGGTGGGAAGGAAAGAGCAGGGGGGAGAGAGAAACAGAGATCGAGAGACAGAGACACACAGAGATAGAGGAACACACAGAGACAGAGGAGACAGAGGAGAGGAGAGAGGGCACCCTGTCCCCCTCCCCCCATAAGCCAGTACAGGGAGCAGGGGGCAATGTGGTTCTGTTTAGCTGGGATGGATCTATGTTACCAGCTTGGGGGTGTGCACGGAATTATCACGTCTGTTGACAAAGGGTTTGCCTCGGCCACTTTCCACACCTGGGCACAATCAGGCTTTGGTTCTGAGCTGACCAAGCTCTGCTAAGCTAAACGACGAAGGCCTAATGATGCTGTCCCTAGAGGGCTGGCATTCCAGCTTCTTCCAGCTTCCAAGGGAGTCCTCTCTTCAGCGCGGCTGAGCTGTTGGACCATGAGGCAATGAGGGCTAAGGAGTTTTCCCCTCTCCACCAGAAGGCAAGGCAAGGTGGGGGGAGGCAAACTTCCTCCCCTACTTTCCCTCAGGTGGTAGGAATGTTGCGTTGCCTGCCTCAGTTTCCTGGCTGTACCAGCACCCTGTCCCAGCATCCAAGACGTCTGTGCCGTTGCCTGCCCGCTCTGGGTATCCGTCGCTGTCCTCTGGGGATTGATGACTTGAACCCTACACTTACTAAAGGGAACAATGAGCAGGGAATGCAAACACTGGTCCCAGAAGCCCCTGCAACAGAATGGACCCCAAGACAGGAAACGCTGGGTTTGAGTCACATGGGCTCTTTCTCTGGCAGCCTTATACATCATGGTATGTATGGTGGCTTTTGTCCTCTGGGGGGAGGCACTTAATGACATGACAACATTACTAGTGAAAAATATAAGCAAAAACCTTTTAAGGGTTCATTTTTGTGCACATATGAAGACCAAAATCTAAAGGGAGGAATAAAAAGTGGTCTTGACTCCACTGACTACCCAGAGAGAGCACAGTAGAGACAGAACCAGGGTGGGGCAAACAGAGCCTTGTCCCAGGGCGCCAAATTCAGAGGATGCTGAATTCAAAGAGCTTGACAGCACCGGCCATCCTTCAGCAAAATGAGGCAAGCTCCTTCCCTGCCCCACCAGCCCACCCCAAATTGGCAATTTTCCCAGTCGTTGCCCGAGTAGGTGTTTCCTATGTTGTTCCCCTCCCCCAACCAGGAATATCCCCATCAGCAATCCTTGAGTTGGTATCCTGGGGTCTCTGGATCTCCCCCCTAACCCTTTAGACCAGAACAGGATGTTATTTATTCACTTTAAAGGCTGGGTCCCCAGTCAGACGAAAGAAAACATGGAAGACAAAGACAGCTGTTTGTGCTGGGCTTGAGGGGTAGGGAGGATGGAATGAATGCCTTATTCTGCTTCCTTCACCCACCTCTGATTGGGGCCAGATTACTCAGGGCCCCCTCACACTCCTTCCTCCTCCAACCTCCCCCAGCCCACGGCAGCAGTAGCAGCAGGAGGATGGAGGTACAGGTGGGTTGAGGTCAGGAATGATTGAGGTGTTAGTCTCTTCCCCAACCCTGGTGTTAACGTCACCAGCCTGCCCCACACCTGCACCCCAAGACGGAAAGGAAAGAGCACAGCACCAAGACAAACATGCCAAGGCTCAGAAAGGGGAAGAATGGAACAGGCAGTGGGCAGATCCCTGCTCCAGAGACTCTTACCTGAGCCTGGAGAGACGATGTTGTTCAGCAAAGGGAGAAAAATCAGAGAGACGTGTCAGTGAAGGAGTCATATTAGGGGTGTAAAGTCAAACATAACAACAACCTCTTACTTTTCTGTGATTTTCGCACAGTATCTGATCTGAGCATCATCACAGCCCTATTAGACATTGTAAGTCATGTCATCCCCATTTCAGAGACAAGAAAACAGGTCCAGAGAGATAAACCCTAAGAGAGTGCAGGTTCCTGCCCCTCTTCTGAGTCCCTTCAGCCATGTATGGATTATCTTCCTCTGATTCAGAAAGTGTTTAAGCTGGAATTTGCACCTGATGCCCAGTCTCACACTCTCCTACAAAGCCAGCTTTACAAGATGCATTAAATGGCCTGGGGATGGGTTTGGGTAGGGAGCAGTTTGCTTTGTTTGTCAGGAACAAATTCTCCCGTCCAGGCTTTGGAGGAGAGCACCCAATCCTTGCTCCAAAGTCAGTTATACTCCTGGCCCCCCACAAAATCTGGGTCCCACTAGGAAAGCCACCAAGGAAGGAGACTGGTTTATGGAAGATCGAAATGGAGCAGCCTGAAAGCCAAGCCAAGAACTCAGCACAAGGCAAGGGTGGTGACCAGAGTGCCTAGAAATCTCTGCAATAACCTGCATGTTCAGCTTGTGCTGTTGGCCAGTACCAGGATGGGATTCAGACTCAGGAAATGAGAATCTTCTGCTTGAGCAGGAAACCAGACTCCCCACAAACTATTTCCCAGCAAAGTGGACCTCAGAGTAGTTTCCTGAGGAATATGTAATTTTGGCACAAAGGTATCATTAGCAATTGTAAATGTCAAGTCAGAAGGAAGGCAGACCTTCTCAGATGACTTCAAAAATCATTTTCAAGATGCTTTACCAATCAATTTTCCAAGTACGTCTTCTGATTTTGCAAGAAACTTCACGTATGTTGCTGGGGGAGGACTGTTTTAGCAACTGTCAACGATATTAGATGTTCTAACAACTGTTATTTTCTCTGTACATCTTCCTTGACCACGGATAGTCTCTTGATGAGCTGGGATCTCAATTCATAAATATTGCTTTTCAAATATGTGTCTGGACAGTAGTCAAACAGCAGCTGAGCCCCAAGCAAGAAGGGATGGATGGGCTGGGCACCTTTCCAGGGCAATCGTACCATGGGATAGTGGAACAATGCTTTTAAAAGCCTGAAGATCAAAGACTTACAATTGCCAGGGACCCCATGGGTCCTCAATTTACCGAAAAGGCATAAAACATTAAGGAGTGACCCAGAGTTACCTGGGGAGCATCAGAACTGGGATTTGAACTCACTACTTCTGATGCCAAATACAGTGTTTTCAGTTTGTGGGCTGTGCTGTCTGTGCTGCCTTCCTGAACATGACCTTTTATAGCTGCCTGTGTGTGTGCAGACAAAGAGACACACTCACATACACACAGGCTCAGCACAACACAATCCTTTTGCAGCGAGGCTGGTCTTGTGGTGAGAATAATCTGCGGGACTTTGGAGAGGCTAAAGGGGCTCTGGAGTCCTGGGGCAGACCCAGGGCTTGTCTCACTGCACTGATGCCTCCTCTTGGTCATCCTGCTTGGGAACGATGCTCTAAGCCAGGGCTCTAGGACAGAATGGCTCCCTTTTATGGGGACTATTCCCAAGATCCACCATTAACCCCCCGAGGATCTTAGAAAGGAGCCAGAGCCCTGTAGGAAATCATGATGGCTACCAGCAGATGGCAGTAGAGCTGCATCCCCAAACCAACTAAATACTAGTATAGGATTTGAGAACAGGGGCTGAGTTAGAGTGGATGCAGCAGTGAGGAGTGTGTGTGGGAGTGTGTGTATGTGTATGTGTGTGTGTGTGTGTGTGTGTGTGTGTGTGTGTCCCGCTCCCCTTCCTCTATCCCAGAGGATAAGGAAAAGGGACACTTCCCCGAAAATGTGCATCACTTCCCCTTGATTCAGTTCCATTAAGAGGCTGAGAGTATCCCTGGAGGTAGAGAGGGTGATGTCCCAGGACCCATCTGTGTGGCGGTGACTTAAGGGACGTTAGAAAGATTAGACTGTCCCCTCCTGTGCAGTCGTCCAACGTGTCTCAAATAACCATCGTTATTTATTATTATTTATAATTTATAATATTTTAAAATTTTTATTATCAAAATGCCAGTTATTTAACTGGTTCTTTACCGCTGATTCCACTGACAACTCAGTCAAATGTGTCCAGGCCGGTGTTGGCAGCCAGCTAAGGACGGGGGCCACTATTTCCTTAGTTCCATGGTATAGCAGGTAAACAGTCTGGGGGGCGGCCCAGCTGTATCGGGAGCAGACGCTCACTAAGCCCAGCTGGGCGCACCTACCTGGTTAACGTGGTCCAGCTTAGGGCAGGGGCGGCCACCGTTGTATGGCTTCTCTCGGAGCCATTTGGAGCGAACCTTGACTCCGCTGCCACAGGACTTACTGCATCGAGACCAGTTGGACCATTCGCTGAGTTTGCAGTCTGAGGGACAGGGGATGATGCAGGCTTCCTCGATGTAACCTAAGCAAAGAAGGGAAACCAACACAAAAAGCTCATCCACTCAGCTAGCTGCTGTCTGACCAGCGCCTACAGTCCTCTTTCATTTGAAGGGCTCAATGATTGACTGGAGCATGGAAAGGCAGAGATTTCTTCAGTGTTAACCTCAAATTAAAGTCTACAGGAAAACGACACCACTATGCAGAGACTGTTAAAATCACAGATGAGCGCCTGCAATATTGCCTGCTGAGCACTTGCGCTCACCAGATTCCAGCATCTCCGACTTTCTGACAGTTCGCATTTACTTGACAATAACCTGTCTCCTGCCACCTTATTCTCAAATTACTGGAATGAGGTGTTTTAGACCAAAAGTGTGCAGTCCATTTTAGTGTGAAATCCCATCAGGGCATGTCACCATGTCCAGGGTGGGCATATTTAGGCTCCAGGTTTCCTCGAGACAAGATGCTGCCAATCCACCAAGACCCACCCAGCCTAGCACCTCTTGGGTCCTCTCCCTAGACAGCCAAGCCTCAAGAAAGAAAGAGGAAAAGCCAATTAATGGTGACACTATCTTTTATGTTTCTAGGGCTGGCACCCTGTCCATATACGTGCATGACTCTCATTAATCACAGGAGGAGTGATGTTAATCGCTGATATTTACACAATGCTTGAAAGAGAAGGAAGCCCTTGAGGTGCCTCCTCTCATTTGAGCCTCATAATAACTCGTTCAGGGGCATTATTATTATATAAGGAAATGGAAACAACAGAAGATGGAGTGACCTATCTTCCGTCACACTGCTCCTAGATATCAATCAGGGGCAAGATTTGAATTCGGAGTTTCCCAATGGAGGCCAGCTCTCTTTAGGATCATAGCTTTAGGGTCTGAAGGGACTTCAGAGAGAGTCTAGCACAGTCCTTTTATGTGATAGATGAAGAAGCTGGAGTTCAGAGAAATAATGCCCCGCCTGAGGTCACACAAGTGTCTTAGAATCAAAGTTTCAGAGTCCAAATGTACTTATTTGGCTGGGGAATCCAACCCATCCAGATGGAATCCCCATCTGACATTGGCTACGAGAGGAGCTGCCACCATTGGAGACAGCTGATTCTACCTGGGACTAGGAAGCTTTTCCTGGCATCCAGCCTCTACTTACACCTAATGATATTAAATTGGTCCCCTGGGCTTGAAGAGAGAAAGTCTAATTCTTTCTCCAATGACAGCCCTTCAAACACTTGAAGATAGACATCATGTTCCCCTTTATTCTCATTTTCTCAGGGCAAACCCCTCCAGTTCCTTCGACCTCTTCTCCTGTGACCTGAACCCAAGGACGTACATCATCCTGGTCCTTGTCCTCAGACACCCTGCAGCTATCCAGCATCCTTAGCCAGTGGTAGTCAGCCCTAAGCAATAATCTCCTAGATGAGATCTGGTGGGAGCAGAGCAGAGCACCATGGGATAGACCATCCCTCTCCTGATTCTGGAAACCCTGCCCCACTTAATGAAGCTCAAGGTCCATTAGTTTTTTTTTGTGGGGAGGGGCACCACATCATACTGATAAATCTTTGAACTTGTGGCTCACTAGAACCCCCAACTCTTTTTCAAGATCATTGCCATTAGCCTTGGTGCCCCAGCTTGGACTCATTTTTGATTTCTCGTACTTGCACTTCACATTTATCCCTGCTGAATTCTGTCTTCTCAGATTGATCCCAATGCTCCTGCCTTTCATCCTGACCTCCTCTCCTCCAGTACGCTAGCAGTCTCTCCTAGCTTTGTGTCAACAGCAATTAGCAAGGCTGGAATGCAAGCCCATGTCCCTTGATTCCACACTGAGTGACTGAGACACCGTAACATACTGCTATTATCCCATCTGATATCCCCCCCCCCATCACATCCCCAGAAAACCTGGGAGGGGGGGAGGGGAGATGTTTTTGTTCCCATTTGACAGATTAGGAAGTTGAAACCCAGGGAAGGAATGTTAAGGAGAGGCAGCCTGATTCAAGGAAGGGACATGGAATCTGGAGCCCAAAGACCTCGATTTTCTCTTTATTCTGACACGTACTGCTTGTGCAACTTTGGCTAAATAATGTCCTTTATGCAGTTATCAGTTTCTGTCATATGCGAATAAAATAAGGGCCTTGGAAATGACCAAACAAGTCTCTCTCACCTTTACTACTCTACATTTTGAGCTTCCTTTTAGCTCTAAATCTGTTAAGTGATGTGTCCAAAGTCACATATCTCAGGGGTGGGGTCTCCTCACTTCAAAGTCATTCTGCTTATTGGGATAATCAGCCGGCAGTCCCCTTTTCTGCACAAGTTAAGCCTTCTTTGGCACTTCCAAGGCTGAGCCCTGGATGCCCCGAGTCTGCAGACAGTCTTGAGAAGGAAGGAAGATGTTGACCGGAAGACCCAAGAAGAGGGGCAGCTTTTCTCTTGACGTATCTCTCTCTTTGGCTTTTGTTACCTCCTAACCCTCAACAAGTCTGGGTGAGTGGTGGGTCACTTGATGCTTATCAATTCAATTCAGTACAGCATTCACTTATTTGTAAAACATACACTATGTGCTAGGAACTGGGGAATAGAGACTCTGTGACGGTTCCTTCCCTCAGGCAGCTTCCACTCTTCTAGGGAGGAGGTGGGAAACAACATGAACACAACTAAGCAAGTAAAAAAAATAGACACAAACAAGTGAATTTGGTGGTAGAAGTACACTCAGAACTGGGAGGGATCCTCCTGGGAAACAAGGTTGCTCTGAGATGAGCATGAGGACAGTTGGGGATTCTGGAGGTGAAGAGGATGATTATTCTGGGCATGGGGGGCAGTCTGTACAAAGACACAGAGGTGAAGACAGAACACTGGGCATGGGAAGCAGCCAGAATTCCTTGAGATTGGAACCCAGAATGAGTGAGTGTGATGGATTAGGACAGGCAGGCCAGAGTTAGTCTAGGGAGGGTGGAGAATGCCAGAGGGTCAGTATTGGATTTACTCTTGTGCTGAAAGGAGCCGCCGGCATCCCAATTACATGTGTCTTTCTGGGACATGGAATGGAAGAGACTTTGGATATTATAGTTGGCTGTGGCACCCAACAGAAGAGGCTGGATGCCACCCAGCAGATATAGGTGGGGATGGGGTCAGTCCAACAGCTATCTCTGAAAGACATGCCGGCCATTTACATAGCACAGTCCTTTCTGTGAAGTTTTAAGGTACAAATTAGTCAAGCAAAGTGATGTCCTTCAAACCAGTCTTATTAAAGAACCCAGACAGTAATCAAGAAAAATAAAGCAGTTCTGTAGGACCCAAAGTCTGCTATGCTTTCAGAGAGTACAGGACCCAAGCTCAGAGCACCTGGAGTCAGATTCTGACTTTGCTACTAACTGTACAAAGTGAAGTCATTTCACCTAAGTTCTAGTTTCCTCATCTGTAAAATGGGGATGATAATTCTTAGACCATGAATTTCATAAGGTTGCTGTGAGGACAGTGGTTTTGAAGGTATGAGAGTTCTGGAGTAGCTCTGGAGAGCATTAAAGCCCCCAGCAGTGCAGCTTGGTGGGCAGTGGTCACTCTTAGGTCTGACTCTCTCACAAGAGACTCAGGAAGCCAGATTGACTCTAACTCAACAGATTAACATCTGAGCAGGTGCAGATGAGGCATCTAAAGGGAAGGAAAGGGGGGAGAGAGGCTCTGGCTGAGCATCAATTCCGGCTTTTTCTATGGGTCACATTTCAATACCTGGCTCTGTTGTTTGCTGCATCCCAGAAAGCCCTCAGATGTGGGAGCGCATCCACTTAGAGCCATAGTCCTCTGCCTTTCCAGTGGGACATAGAGGGAACAGTGGCTCTGGACTGTCTCTAGTTTTAGAGGTCCTGTGTTCAAAATTTATCTCTGATGGTGATTACTCTGCATAAGACCTTGGGCAAGTCATTTATTTTTCCCTGGGGTTAGTTTCCTCAACTGTAATATGCTGTCTGATGGCTGAGTAGATTAGAGCACTGGACTTGGAGTCAGGAAGATCTTAACTCAAATCCGGCCTCAGAGAATTACAGGCTGTGAGACTCTGGGCAAGTCACAGCTACTATCTGCCTTGGTTTTCTCATCTAGAAAATGGAGGTGATAATAACAGGATCTAGTTCACAGGGTTACTGTGAGGATAAAATGAGATCACATTGGTAAAGCACTTGGCAAACTTTCAAGGGCTCCCCATTATTATTAATCATTATGAACACGAAGCAGGTGCTGAACGGATGGCTTCTGAGCTTCCCTCCAGCGCTGCAGGATACAGGATACACGGATGCAGACATGCTGGCAAGGTGGTTAGGGTCAGAGACAGCAGCCGGGGAGTTATGTAGGGTGGGATCAGAGGAGAGAGGTGCCTTCCTGACACATTCCCCGAGCGCTTTTGGTCCAGAGCTGGGCGCTAGGAAGCCCACGGCCCGCCGTGGAGCTGCTCTCTTGGTGTCTTGACACAGCCTCTTTTATTTTAATAGGATCCCTACTCTCCCCTGACTCAGACCCACGTAGAGGAGGCATTCAGAGGACATTGTGCCTTTGAGATCTGCCCAATGCTTCATTCAGGTGAATTATGAATGTGTAAATTAAGCAACTTCCAGCCCCCGATCGAGTGATAGAACCATGCTGGTGGAAGGGAAGATTAAAACGTTCGTTTGAGACAGGCAGACTCCGCCAGGCTGTTTAAACCGTGGCCACACGGGGGAGATTATGGATCACTTTATCTACAACATCTGCATTAATCGTAGAAATGAAAAATCCTGAACCCTGAATCGAAGCCGAAGTAAACGCTCATCATAAACAGAAGGCGGGGCACCCAGAAGCTAGGCGGAGGAGAGGCAGCACCCCCACTCACTCTGCATCTGCCTGCCTGGGCTCACCCCAAACAGACACAGCCCCGTGCTGCCCCTCTTAACACATCTGCAGAATATACTTTAAGATTCGGGCATTTTCGGTCCAGAAACTTGACAAGCTGGGCACTGTGATAACACAATCGAGATATTTACCCAATAAAAAGAGTCAGGTAGTCCTGAGATTTTCATAGCCGTGTCTTTTAAGAAAGAGGGGTGGCTGCCTTGTTCTCCTAATATGTGACCCCAATGCCCTCTGGGAAATCCAGTGAATGTTTGGGAAGACTTGTTCCTAAGAAGCACAATAAAAGCTCATTAAATAAAACTATTATGGGAACAGCTGTGGTGGCCATGCAGGGTGTCTAGAGGCACAAAAGCCACACAGGATGGGGAGGTGTGGGGATGCTATCTGCCCTGGTGAAGGGCATACTATCAACGTATTGGAGAAAGACTATTTAAGAATGAGTTCTTCAGATTTGTGCAAGGCATTTCTTTATTTGCACAAGAAAACACACACCTTTCACCAGTTATTTGTCTAGGATTACCCCAGGCCCAAGGAAACGGATTAAACTTGGGCCAATTCAAATGAGAGGCAGTATGATGCAGTGGGCAGATCACCAGCCTTGGAATCAGGAGATGTATCCTTGATGTATCACCCTGAGCAAGCCCTGGGGTCTCTTTAAGCCACAGCCCCCTCATCTATAAGACAGGGACAAGCTCCTGACCACCACTGTCCCTATAGGCCTGTGATGGCTGCCCCTTAGCTCGAGATGACATTTCATGGATTGGGCTCCCCTCTCCAGCAATGAGGATGAGCTGGGGGGAGTTAATATGACATGTCCTCATCTGTACATTCATTTACTACCTGGACATGACAAACTGCACATCTGTAGGATGTGGATTTTAAGAAAAATGGGAAACCCAACAGCTCAGAAACCTGCAAAGTGAATTATTCCAACCTCCCTCCACTCCTGGGGATGGACCAACAGATGTGGTTTGCTCAGTTATTGCCATTCTTCTCTAAATTATCTCTCTTTCGAGGGGCCGTGTGGCCTCCCAGGGACAGATGCCTCAGTGTCTACTTTCCCTCAGACCCAGCTCCTGGAGGAGAACCAGGGTATAGTGGAGGCTGATAGGTAGTAACGAGAGCCAC
Source organism: Gymnobelideus leadbeateri (assembly GCA_011680675.1). Classification (NCBI taxonomy): domain Eukaryota; kingdom Metazoa; phylum Chordata; class Mammalia; order Diprotodontia; family Petauridae; genus Gymnobelideus; species Gymnobelideus leadbeateri. The sequence goes on from WOXC01005764.1 coordinate 35,967, forward strand.
ATCTCCTCAGTCTGCTCACGGCAGCTTTCAAACTCTTGAACCAGGGCTCATTTTAAGCTGACTCCAAGGAGAGAACACGTCTTCCCTTTTGTCCAGTCAATAAAAGGCCCAGCATGCCCCAGGAGCATGAACTAAGTTGGTTACAGCAAGAGCCTTTGATTTCAGGGGTGCATTTGAGTCAAACCACATTCATGATCTGTAGTTTTCCCAGTTCCTTGGTGATGAATGCCCACCATAGGAAAGCCTGAATGCTTTCAGTCCACAAAAATGCAATCAGAAGATACTCCAGAGCTGCAGGCAACTCAGTAATAAATGCAGGTTCATTTTTGGAATTGATATAAAGCAATTTCAAGTTAATAAAAAATGTTGGATTTATCTTTTTGGCCTGTTTCCAGACATGTGTGGGTGATAAAGTCTGGAAATGGCTTCCTCTTCTAACACAGTTCCATCTTGAAGAGTACAGGCCAAACAAGGCCTAGCAAGGCTGGCTTTGGAACCCATTCAAATGACTGAAGACCAAACCTTCTACATGCGGCAGCTTGTCACCTTAGGGCTAGACGTGTTACTGAACAAAGGAAGGCTAAGGGGAGGGTATGTAGCACTGAAAAGTCTGCATTAGAATTTGAGAGAAATGACAAATTCATTCATTAAGTATAAGGGGGATTTGTTCTCCACAGTGACACGACTGAAAAAGAAGATGGGTTGGATGTGTAAAAGAACCAAGGGGATGGCTGGTGGAGTGCTGGCCCACTCTACTGTATCCTGGGGGTATTTAGAAAACTCAAGGAAGCTCCTGGCAAAGGGATGCATCTCTTGATAAGTGTAGAGGCATGGGCAAAGATGGACTCACAATGCTTATCTCATCGGGTAAGTATGTCTTACAAAACCCAAACCACAACAAGCCCCAACATGTTTCATGTTCCATTCCATTTATAACTATCTGGGAAACTTGAGAATAAGACCAGAGGGGCTGACTGTTAAGGACATGCTACGATGGCTTGGTGAAAGCATTCAGTTGTGGGCCATCAATCTTAGACATAATGTTTGAGGACCCATCTCTGGCACTGAAAACGCCTTTCACACCAGCCCAAACACCAGATGCTTTTCAAACATATGACCCAAGTTGGAAAATGCAAGGCAGCATAGGAAACTCTTACCTAGCAGCTACTCCCCTCACCTCCCTTCTTTACCCCATGGGGACTCATATGCCATTGCTCTTTCCTCCTTTCTCCTCTCCCAATATTCACAGTTCAGCTTAGCCCCCAGAGGCAAGCTCTTTTTCAGAGATACAAACACCCCCCTCTTTTCCTGTCCTCTTTCCCCAGTGATCTCGGACAAGCCTCTCTTGTCCTTTCTCTCCCCATCCTGGCTCCACTGGAGAGCTGAAGAAGAGCCTGACTGTTACTGGCAGCACCAGCATCATGTTGGGGATTCACTGCACAGTCTGAAGTGAAACTGGACATAAAAATACCCTGGTGGCCTTGGTTGTGGAAGGCCTTGAAAATACTAAGAATTCCTCTCTGGAATTTCCACAAATCTCCCTCTTCCTCTAATTAAGGCTGTTTCCTCTTAGCCCCAGCACTCGTAGCCCTTATAAATAATTTCCTATTCAATTGTGCTATTTTTCTACTTATTTAGTTACAAGCATCACAACTGTGCTGTTTTCTACTACATAAAAAATCACACATGTATTTTGGCTACATTTTATGTTCAGGGGACTCCTGCAGAATTGCTAGGAAATGAAATCACAATTTATGACATTGTTTCCACAGAAGAATGCATTTCCAGTTCTAAGAAACTGACTCAAAAATGAACTTTTGTAATACAATTGGCTTGGAAACCGAGTGATGCCTACACTCCTTCTTGACCTTGATTGTTTAAAAATAAAGTTATAACAACATATTTTAATTTTACGTCATGTATATTTCTCATCCCTCCCAGAGAGTTGTCCCTTGTAAAAAGAAGAAAAAAAGGAAGAAAAAATGCAGCTTATCAAAACTCGCACACTGAGAAGGTCTGGCATTCTGTACACGCTCCACACCCCTAGCTCCCCACCTCTGCAAGGCTGTATTTGCGTCAAACTCTACTCCGGGAATACTGCTTTTGCCGAGTTCTTTCATGCGGACCACTATGAAGCCCTCAGGACTTTTCTAGTCATAAAAGTCCAGCAGGAAGTTAATCCTATGCCTGGGGGAGGAACTCTGACTGAGGAGGACGGTGTGTAGAAGACTGAGCAGTCCCCCCCGGACAAGAGACTACCCCTACTTTGGGCACATCCACTCTGTACTTCCACCGCCACAAGAACAGTCAGAAGCAGGCTCACCCCGCAACCCCCCGAGGAATAGGCCCTGGGCTTCGCAGACCGTTCTGGGCCAGAGCCCGGCTCAGGGCAGCAGGACCTGTGTGCCCACAAAGACAGAAGCAGGAGACTCTTGGAATCCCAGGTGGGACGGCCAGAGCCAAGCGGAGGAGCCCCTGCCACCACCTGGCTCCCTTTCTCATTCTTGCTCACCAGCCACCCAGCGCTGTCATTCCTCGTCCGCTGAAGGGCCCTTTAAGTTCGGGGCCTGAACGCACAGCTCCCGTTGCCCCTCTGCAGCTCCATTGCAGCTCTGCTGTTAAGACCATCCCCGAATGTCTAAGCAGCCCCTGTAATCTGCATAAACCTGGCGCGGGGAGGGTGCATTGTACACAGCACCAATCAGTGCCTCTCCAGTAATTAATGCGAATGGAGAAATCTCCTCACGCGAAGGCGGCGTTAGACAAACTAGCTCGCACCATTCAGTCTGAGCCCAAGGTCTTAACAGTGAAAACTGGCTCCATAAACAAGGCCGTGGAATGTGGCCTCCACCGACACGTGCCCTATGTCTCCATCCCGGCGCAAGGACCTCCAGGCCACGCTCAGAGAGCCAGGGATTGTGCATCGTGAGTCGTCAGTGAAGCAGTTAAGATCAGCCCCAAAGGAGCTCATTCAATAACGCTGGATTTAGTGAGCATTGCAGTAAATAAACTCGGGCTTCTTTCCCCCCCAGACCATAAAACCGCTATCTTCTGTTTTCTTTCTTCAGGGCCATCAGATTCCTCGAGGATATGCTGATGAGTTCTGGCTGCCTGGGGATCACTCTTAGACAAACTTTACGTTCTTCGGTCTTAAAAAAAATGATGAAAACGCTTGCTCGAGATGGGTTCTGAGAACAACCTCGCCCGCATTGAGGTGTGTGCTGGGTCACACCCAAATGACCGCCCGAGGTCAGCAGCAGAAAAAGGAACTCTAAATGCATATTGGCCGCATGGCCATCCCTACTTGGAAGCCATGGGTCTCTGGGCGCCTTAGGCCCTCATTGGATAAGGTTGCTGAGAAGGCAGGCCCCCTTAGCTCCTACTGGAGGGGAGTCCCTGTAGCCTAAGGCACCAGATATTTCGTCCCACACCTGGGGGCTATGAGCCCCATCTTCCATATAACGGATGACGCACGTTAGGCTCTGTAGGGCTCATGTTTCTTTCATGGAATTATCTGGACTATTTTGCCTACATTAAAACCGGATCTTGCCTCATCTTCCTTTTTGGGTGCAAACCTTCAGAATTCCCTGGGTTGGGTCTTCTTGGGACTTTCTCCCATGCACCAATTGATCTGATCCCATCAGAAGAAATGAATTTCAAAAAGACCATAATTTTCCTAGTCTAGGGATGGGGTCTAACATCACTGGATGGGGCCCCCAGGCCTCTCCCTCACTTTATAGGACAATTATAGGATGCCTGGAAAAGAGAAGACAGAGAACAAGGGGGCAGCCTTCAGGTATTGGAAGGGATATCATGTGAAGGAAGGACTGGATCCATGCTACTGGCCCCAGAAGGCAGAACCAGAAGCCCGGGGAGGCTCAAAGTTAGGACAAACTTCTTCAAAATGAGAGCTGTCCCAGGGTGGGAGAGTCTGCCTCCAGAAGTGGAGAGCTTGCCCCCATGGAGGTCTTTGAGAGGAAGCTGAATCACCACTTTAACAATAATTAATAACAATGAGCATTTCTATAGTTCCTTAAGGTTTGAAAAGCACCTTACAAATATTCTATCATTTTTACCTTGCTGGATATGTTATAGTGGTTATAACTTGCTGTGTATTTTTAGCTATTTCATTATGGGTTGGAGTAAAAGGTAGCTGAGGTCCTTTCCAATGCCCCAGTTCTGTGATTCTGTGAAAGCAACCCCAAGTGGGGACGCACCCTGAATTCAAGAATGGCTCATGGGCTCCATGTCCAGATCCTGCTGCTTCTCAGTGCTCTGGGTTTGTTTGTGAGCTGCTTACCCCTTGGAAGAAGATTCTAAATCCAATTAGCACTGGAAATGTCTTTCTCCCAAGTGGCTGAATGGAGATTCCCCTGGGGGCCCCTGATTCCCAGAGTCCCAGGATACCTGACTTAGAATTGACACTGGAAAGCTCTTGTCAAAACTCTTCCTGCTTAGGACTCCTCACTAACACCCTTGATAAAGGGTCAGCCAGCCTCTGCCAGAAAGCCTCTAATGAGGGGAGTATGTCCCCTCTGGAGACAGCCCTTATTGGCAGAAAGCTGGCTTCCTCAAAACTTACAGTCTAAGGCACTTGCCTCTTTCTCTATTAGCCTAACCCATGTGCGACCACGGGGGCTGATGTGATTATAATGGCCACTTATGGTGGGGGCTAATTGGGTGATAGTTGTTTGATAAATCTACTTGCTGCAGGGAAAAGGAGAGGATTTGGGCGATCATCATCCACCCATCTAGGGGGTCACATCTTTCCCATCCCCCCTGGGCATCCTTGAAGGCACTGCCATTCCTTTTTTCCTATCCCTGAGGGCAGAGCCCTGGATGTAGGCACCTGGCTTGGGAAAGTGGAGAGAGCTCTTCAGCCTCGCACCTGGCAGAGAAGCTTGCCCTGGGCTACTCAGGCATTGGCACTCCTCCCTGAAGTCAGCAGCACCTTAGGCCTACCATTCTAGCCACTTGTGAGGACAGAAGGATGGACATTTACGTGAAGCCAGGAGTACAGGCTGAGCAGCCCAGGGCATCGCATCAAGAGCGGGCCTCAGAGCAAGGAGTAGAGCTCAGTGCTCTCGTATTGTGTCTGATACACTGTGAGCTAGGGCAAGTCACCCGAACACTCCATTTTAAGGCAGCATCCTGTGGTCCTAAGGTACAAAGCAGGTAAAGGTCTGGTACTGGTAGAGGGAGCCTCCTCCCTGGGAGTTCCCAACATCAATGAAATCTTAAGAGCCTGTTTTTTTTTTCCCTTAAAGGACCATATAAAGCGTATTCGAGTCTGGATTACCGTGGCTGTTGCAGCGGGATGTCTCCACAAGCCGGCCATTTTGATCATAGCATGCCATGGCCTGGTAGCGGTAGCCTTGTCCACACTCTTTGATGTCTCCTTGCACCTTCATGCCCAAGAGCACCTCCACTTTGCCTTCGGGTAAGATGCAGTCTGACCAGTTGCCCACAGCTTGGGCATTGTACTTGTCACAAGGGCAGAAATGGGTATCAATCAGAGGATAGAGCTGGGAATTTCTGCACTTGTCTTTCTTCTTACTTTTTCCTGTGGGAGAGAAGTTACAAGAATGTAAGTTGACCATCATCACCCCAAGGGCTGCCCATGCAGCGGGTGGTGAGAGAGTGTCTGCTGTACTGGAGTGAAGCTTGACTGGAGGGCAGCTCTCAGGACTGGTGAGCTCCTTTCCCAAGGCCTCCTCTGCTCCCTGTTGGCCCCAGTTTCCTTCTGAGTCACAGCTATAAATAACTTCTCCCATCCCCAATCCTTCCTGTACCAGCTTTTGCCCATATTGTGTCCAATATAGCTCCATTTGTATCATTTCCAGCTTACAAAGGCCTCATTGTACAAAGGACAAGCACTGTTGTGGTGACTGTCAGCTTCTCCCTGATGATGGAGACCCTTACATCGTGCCCTCTGTCCTCTCTGGCTTTCACTAACGGAAGGACCAGAAGGCGGTTTCTGAGTGGCTCTAGATGCTTCTCTCTCTGAAGGTGGGGAGGGGGTAGGCTGCTGTGTGCACAAGTTTGTGTTTACACACAGTTGCTATCCAGGCTATGAGGTCTGGAATTTCCTACTTCTTCTCAGATCCTGCAGTGCCCCCTCCCTTCCTGAACACTAGTCAGCTGACTGTGCTTTCTCATGGGGTTCCAGTTTTGGCCAGTACATTGTCTTACATTCAAGAGAGTCTGTTAAGAGTCTATTAAAAATAGAGGAGAAACATTAGATGCTGTAACAGTCTGGAGGGATCCCATCTATTTTCCCTCAAAGTAGATAAAATGAAATGTTTTTCAGCTCCCCAGAAGTGCAAAATTATTCAACCTCCTAAGATCTAGCACCGGTCTACATTAGCTGAGAGATATGGAGGTTAATATATCCAGAGTCTCCAATAAGACAATGTGGCACATTGGTCAAACTGTTCGATTTCAAGTCAGAGAGCCTGAGTTCAAATCCTGCATCTTTCATTTGCTATGTCTGTGACCTTCACAAAGGCACCTCCTTCTCTAGGTAGTGGGGTCCTCATCTATAAATTAGAATGTTGGACTAGAACTCTTGGGTGGCCCCTCCAGCCCTAGGTCTTAAATCCTATAATATTGGTTTATTTTGTGGATACCAACAAATCAAGGCCATTGTTACAAAACCAGTCATACTAGACCTTGTGGCAAAAAGGTCCTTTCTCAGATGTCCCTAGTTCTTTGTCTCCATTGCTGGGGTGGCTACAGGCATGGTCACTGCATTTGCTCTCATGGTTTCTTTTTAATTTGTCCAATCACATGATTAGAAATTCCGAGCTAGTTTCCTGACCATGTGAAGAGAGGGAAAAGCAAAGATGGAGGCAGGAGTAGTGGTGGGTGAGGAATGTGGGATGCTAGAAGATTCAGGAGACCCAATGGGGGTCCATGGTCTAATGTATGAGCATGGCCAAGCCTTGGATTTGTGTTCTAGCTCAGTGAGGATTTCACATGCTCTCTCTGAGCAGATTCACAGACACTCTTCTCTGACTACCTTGTTTTCCAACTAAAAAGTCATCTGCCACATGCCATGTAGGAAAGCAGATGGAGTACTTTTCAGGGCTGTTGATTTCCATAAAACAGATGTCCATGGAGATTGGTGAAAGAACCCCTAGAAACCAGGACAGTCATAGATACTCAGTCGCACTTCAAAGGTTCAGCAAGGTCTCTGCATCTGAGGTTCTCTATCTCCCCTGAGTTTTCTGACTTTGATGAAAGTGAATTTGAATTTCCCAGCAACTCTTACCAACAATTGAACGCTTCCTGGTCCTAACTGCACCACAATCTCCATTGCAGGAAGAAAACTTGGACCAGTTGGTGAACTGACAGTCATCCAGGCATGGGACCTGGCAGGCTTGGGTTAGTGCTGGTAGGGGGCCTGCATAGTGAAGGCACTCACTGACATCAGCCTGGCCTCCATCCTGCTTGCGACAAGTGATGGCTAGAAAAAAAGAAGGAAAAAGGAGGCTTCAGCACATAAGCAGAAGGGAATTTTGTAAAGGGGCGCAATTGCCTGGGAGGAGCCGCCTGTGCATAAGAAGGCGGCGCTTTGGGCTCCTGATTTCCAAAGCAAGTCTGCAGGGATCTAAGGATTGTAAAGGATCACGTTGTCACCTTCAAATTACTGGTCATCATGACCTAACTGATAATTCTCCTAATCCCAGAAAATGCTCCTTGACTTCCAATAGGATGAGAGCGCCTGGCCCCTCTGCTACAAGCCATTCGATACTGTCGCTCTCCCACTAATTGTATTCCTGTCACATCACGTGTGTATGAAAGCGCACTTAGGAGCCAACTTGTGTTGTCATGGAGATCTGGCAGGACCTTTGAGACCTCTTCCACCCCCCACAAAATGTGTTAGTAGAGATGCACCCAGGGCTATCAATAACTTGAGTTGCATACTCCACACTGGCCACAATGAACTCAGCACGTGCATTGACCTAAGACCAGAAAATAGCTGACACATTATATTGGCCATTGTATGCCCTCACATTGGGCTTTCTACTTTGGCATTTCATGAGAGGTATTGGAAATTTAAAGACTATCCCGAGAAGGTGACCAGTGTGGGGAGGGCTTCCAGTCTATGTCAAGCAAGTGTTGGATAGAAGAAATGCTCATCTAGCTGGGAAAGGAGAAGCAGGGGTAGGAGAGCTGTCTTCAGTCATTGGAAGGACCGCTGAAGATGGATCAGAATTGTCCTGCTTGGCCCCAGAGGGCAGAACCAGGAACATTGAGGGAATTTTCAAAGAGATAAATTTAGGCTTCATAATGGGACAACTTCTTAACAAGGATGGTCATCCCAGAGCAGAAGGGGTTCCTTCAGGAAAGAGGTTCCCTTGTTACCAGAAATCTTTCAATAAAATCTGTTTGAATCTTTGTTTTGGGGGATATAACAAGGGGATTGTGATTCAGGTGTAGATTAGACTTGATGGGTTCAGAGGACCTTTCAAACCATGACATTCTATGTCCTTTAAAAGAAAACCTATAACATATGAATTAGTATTACCAGTCTTTTAACCAATTCACCTGACTCTACCACACAATTATTGCATGTGTATTAAAGGCAGGGTGCTCTTCTAGATGCTGGCAATACAAAGATGGAATCCAAACCATCCCTCACCACATGGAGCTTTCATTTTACTGGGGGGAGGGGAATACAACATGTATAGGGGAGAGTAATTACATGTTAAATAATGCAAAGTAACTTCCCAAAGCAGAGAAAGATAGTAACTGGGGTAAACAGGAAAAGCCTTTGGTGAAAGCTGTCCACCAAGCTATGTTTTAAAGGCATTTGGGAGTATGAAAAGGCAGAAGAGGCCAGGAGGGAGGGAATTCCAGATAGAGAGGGTGACCTGCACAAAGGCAAGGGAGTAGAAGAGAGAATATTATGTATAAGGACAAGCTTGTGAGCCAGTGTGCCTGGCACAGAGAGGGCAGGGACGGTAGCAGAGGGGAAAAGTCTGAAAAGGTGGTTCTAGGCCAAGACCCTAGAGGGCTTTAAATATCAGCTTGAAGAATTTGTGTTTTATAATAGAGAAAAAAATAAACCAGTGATGATTTTTGAGTGTAAGGATGACATGGTCAGATCTGTGTTTTACAAATATCAATTTGGCAGCTTATGTAGGATGGATTGGAGACTGTGGTCAGGGGAATCAGCTAGGAAGCTCTGATGAGAGGCTGGGCCTAAGCTAAGGCATTGGCCATGTGAGTGGAGAAACTCAGAAAGGTGGGAGAGATGCTATAAAGGTAAAATTGATAAGACCTGGCAGCTTATTAGACATGGGAGGGTGAGGGAGAGGAGGTACTCAAGGGGCACTCTGCAGTCATTAACCAGAGTAACTGGTTGTGGTTAGGGGTCAGTAAATAAGCTGCCTTAGGTTCTCTAGTCTCCTAAATAAATTTTATCTAAAAATCTCTTTCCTGTTTTCTTTATTCCTTTTCTTCATAAACATACATTTACAGGCTCCAAAGTCTGTCAGCAGCTTAAAGGGATGATGTATCTACAATGCTGCCAGGACAGAAGATCCCTTGGGGAGACACATTGTATTTTCCTGCAGATATTGAATCCAATTTTTAGATGGTTTGGCATGGAAGTGTAAGGAGGACTTCATCCCCCACAAGCTTGTGCATAGTACAGTTTGCAATGGTGCTACCCATGGTGGGTAGAAGCTGGGAGTTATTGTTCAGGTGTGTCTGACTCTCTGTGACCCCATCCTGGGTTTTCTTGGTAAAGATATTGTAGTGCTTTGCCTTTCCTTCTCCAACTCATTTTACAGATGAGGAAGCTAAGGTAGATGGTGAAGTGACTTGTCCAGGGTCACATAGCTCATCAATGTCTGGGGCCAGATTTAAACTCAGGGAGATGAATCTTTCTGATTCCAGACCCAGCACTCTATCCATGTGCCACTCATGGGAGTACCTAAAAGGTGCTTAGTGAGGGATTGTGCAGTCTCAAAGGGGAAAGAACATGGAAAGGAATTGTGGAGAAATATTCTAGGAGAATGAAAAAGCACCTTGAACTTTGGATTTCCAAGAAGCAGTGCTCTCCCAAGTACTAGTGTTTTCATGATTCTATGCAACTGGCAAGACTGAATCTGAGGTTTCCATGACCATCTGTCCCTCATCAAAAGAAATTCAGGGTGTGCAGTGCTAAGGTGGACACGGCCATATTACCTGCCTTGCCAGTCTGCTGTAGCAACGGACTGAGTGCAGACCCCAAATCTCTTTGTTTTCCTGTTCCTCGCTCAGGTGCCAGGTAACACATTCCTTGGAAAGCTGATAAGAGTAGTTTTGGTAGACAGGTATGCTGCTTGATTTCTGTTGAGGACTTTTTAATAACTTAGCATTTCATCTTAAGTAAATGCTTTTCTTCATTCCTAGGATGTTTTATGATTACTCGTGGTGGGTTTGGGAGACTTCAGAGAGGAAAAATGGGGGCTTGTAAACAATTAGAATATAGATCCCTTCCCTTGAACTTAGTGCTAGATGACTCTAGCTAACCCTTAGGAGTGCTGAAGAATATCTTAACCCCACAAAACCAGCAGCTCTTGCTTATACAATGACCATAAAAAGGCCATGAATAGGTTGGCCATACATCTCGAATTACTTGGGTTCTTACTGGGAGGAAACCTGACTTTTCAAATGCAGGAAAAGGGTAAGAAATTAACTTCCTCCTATTCCAGCGAGACAAATCAGTGTGTGGGAAGGAAGCCATTTGGCCTCCTGTCTTTATACAACTTGAAGCACGTTTCCCAAACTAAGAAACAACAGTATCAACCAAACAATCATTATAAAAACAGTGTAGGCAGCTCAGAAGTTTCTGTATCAGGGAGTACATCTTTAATGGGCAGACTGCAGCTGTATTTACAACTGGAATTTATGCATTGTATGCAGTATGTCTGGATCAGGCAACCTGCTTTTCCTCCCATATTTTCAGACTGACTGAACCACGTGGGAAAGGGAAGCCAAGTTCACAGTTCCCTTGCAGATGTGAAGGTTGATGAAGGGCAATTGAGATGGGGAAGCATCTTGAATCCATGAGATGTGAAGACTGGTTCAAGGGATCAGAGACATTTAGGTCATTGAAGAGAAGACTCCAGGGGGACTTGAAATCTATCTTCAAGTTCATAAAGAGTTTGTCACATAGAGAAGGGATTGGACCAATTCTGCTTGGTCCCAGAAGGCAGCACTAGCAGCAGAGTCTAACTGAGGTTGGATGGCAGGATAAGCTTTCCCACCATCAAAGGTGGTTGAAAACGGAACCAGCTGCTTCAGGAGGTTGTGGTTTCCCTTCCCTTGAAGCCCTTAAGTAAAGGCTGGATGGCCACTTGTTGGGTATATTAGAATGGAGATTCCTTTCAGATGTAGATGGTCACTGAGGCCCCCTCCAGTGCTGAAATCCTGGCATTCTATTACTTTCTTGATCTTTCTTTGAATAGCTGATAATGCCATAGGAGACAACATCTGCCTTGTAGGAAAGAATGTTTTTTTTTTGCCAATTTCCAAAGATTATTTCTGTCAGATGTAATGGAGCAAACCAAACCAAAAAATACATGTGTCCTCAAAATGTGAACAGAGCTTTGAGGCTGGATGCTACATGGGTTACCTACTATTGTCCACGATGGGGACAATTCCTGTGGCTTCATAGAATAATCTCCTGGGGTGCCAAGAAACAAGAGGATGGTAGTAACCATAAAGGTCATTTGGATCCCATGGTTTTGCAGGCATTTTACCTGTTCCTAGTTTAGATCATTGATAACCTATTCATTTCATAATTGTGCATTATGGCACCCAGAGATGATGATTAAAGAGGATTAAAAAGTCACATGTGGCAAGTGTGATAGTCTGAAAAACCTCTGAGTATAATCTTTGTTGTGACAAGATATCTCTACACTTTATCACCACAGCCCCTCCTGCTCCCGGTCAGTCCTTGGCTTTCCCCTTTTCTGAAAGCTTTTGTATACTAATAGTAGCTAGCATTTATAGAGCACTTTAAAGCTTGCAAATATTTCATTCTATCATCTCCTTTTTACAGATGAGGAAACTGAGGCAGGGAGAGGGCAAGTAGTGTCACATGGCTACCAAGGATTTGAAGCCATATTTGAACTCAGGTTTTCCTTACTCTAAGTCTGGCGCTCCAGCCAGTATATCACCTAGCTACCTCATATCTGGCACTTTCCAAGCTAGAAACTTTTAGCTAGCTGTCTAAGTGGTGTCTCCCTATCTGTGGCATCGGAAGTGGGAAACCAGTTAGATGCTCACATATGGGCAGTACTCTTTCTAACCCACAGTCACCTTCCCTATCCCTGAGCAGCCCTGCTGGGTGGACAATATTAGGTATACCTGCACCAAATTAAGACAAGGGATACGATGCTGGCATGGAGCTAGGACTAGACTTTTGCCTCTTCTTCGCCCCCATCCTCCTTCTGACATGGACCAATCACCAGAATCAGACCCAGTTTTCCTTGATTGTCAAGTCCTGAGCTCTGGAAACCAGCTGCATCCTTCCTCCCTGTTGGCTGTGACCTAGATTAAGTCTTGCCCCTCTGGCCCCTGTTTCCTTCTCTGTGAACAACATTTCCAGAATTTCTACTTTATATAGCAAGCCTGCTGTTCCTGCACTGGGGAGTGAAGAGGAGGGGCAAGAAATAAGGAGAAGGCCCAGGGCCCCAGGAGAGAGTTCACAGTGTCCCTAGGGTGTGGGCAATTTCATTGCAGTCAGATGCCATGCCAGTGGACATATGGGCCTGTCATAAACCCACATAACAGAGACTAAGGATACACACACTGGGTGATGTTAACTAAATCAGTGGGGAGAGTTAGGAGAGTTCAGTCATTTTAAGTAGGAGCCTCATCAATGGACAGAGCACGAGACCTCAGGACCTCAATCTGAATCCTGACTCTTTCCCTTATTCTCTGTGTGACTCAGGCAAGGCACAGCCTCTTTTGAGGGCCTACTTTGCTAGTTGATTAAATGAGGGGTTTGGACCTACAAAGGTCTTTCCAGTTTTAATTTAAGGTCCTACAGTTCAGAGTGTTGAAGTGAGTTTTTGGAAGACTGTTGAAAAAGAGCAGGGTCACGGTGAAAAAAAGAAAAAAGAGGCCATCGTTGGTGAAGGCAAGGGCTCACACAGATTGATGTGGTAGCCATGGGCAAGATGGATTACAATTAGGTGCATATTAGTGAGAATAACGAATCTTGGGAAATAGTCCCACATATTCAAATATACACTATTCCAAGTTATAATTATGTAAAATATGGCAATAGATTCCAGCCCAATAGAAATATGCAGTGTGAATTTGAATAATGTGACACATTGAGGAAGGCACATTTAAGCAGTCCATGGCAGAAAATGTTCAATCCATGCCCAAGGCAACAAAAGCCGCTGCATATCGCTAACCAAGATGATCTCGTGCTCAGCTCGAGTAGAACATGGTTCATCCCAGATAAGAGCACTGGAGTCACAGATCAGACCCTGGAAGCAATGTTTAACTGAATGGGAGATGAGATGAGTGATTTGCTCTAAGGCTCACAAGGGAAGCCACATGTGAGAAGGAATCGATGAAAACTAAAAGCCAAAGGAGATTGATTTGAGTGAGTTAGTTATTAAGAAACCTAATTGAGATAGTAAATAAGACCTGGGTGATAAATAAGGTGAGAGGCACCCAGCTGTTGATCATTTGACTGTGAAACTTTGACGGGGAGCACAGTTTGCAACAAGGGCATGAAATGTGGCTCCTCATCCCTCTTTGTGACTGACACCCGGGAGGAAGGAAAGGGAATCCCATTCGCTTTTCTGATCTCATTCAAAGTAGTTACCGACAAAGAGCCGTTTCCTTGGTACAATCTGGAATAACGAGAAGGCAGTGCTAAGGGACTACTGGGAAAGAGGGACATTAAGGTTCAACTAGAATTCCACTTATGAATCAGGGAGGGTAAGCACAATGAAAGTATCCCAGGAACCTTCATGGGAGCAGGTAGAATAGTCAAAATAACCAAGTTTGCCCAGCCCCTATTGACTCTTTTGTTAGTCAAACTCTCTGTCAATGCAGTGGGTACAAAAGGAGCCCCTCAGGTCAACATTATTATTTCTAATCATTTCCTCCCCCAATCCAAAGTCTCATCAGACATTCCTGATATTTAGAATGGGACAAGAAAAGTCCTATCATCTCTTGTTTTGTTCCTAGCAGTCAATACCAGGACCCTTGAAACTTCCATAAACCTCAATAAAGAACTGAACAACATAGGGTGGGGAGAGCAGAGGATTATTCCCCCTTTGCATTACTTTATTTAAAATTTCAGAAAATCTGGGTCAAAATGATGTTTCCATGGGAACTCCAGAATAAGAGAAACTCAGAGTTGGAGGGGAATATGCATATTTGGTCAGAAATCCATCAATAAGGTCCTGGGCTACTGGTCACTCAGCCTCCACTGACCAATGCCCAGATAGCTCATTCCACTTCTGAATAACTTTAAATCTCAGCAGGCTTTTCTTTGATGTAAACCTACATCTGTCTCAGCACTTTCTGCCTTCTGCCTCTTGTTCTGACTTCTGGGACTGGCAGAACAAATCTCCTCCATTTCTTCTATGTGTTATCTTTTCAAACTACCATTACTTTTTCCAGGCTTCTCTTTCCCAGGCTAATTATCCAAGGTTTCCTCACTGATCTTCCTTAAATACAACCTCCATGTTCCTCAAGGGATCCTAGTTTCCCTCTTCTTTCAACTTGTCAATATTTTTTTTTCTTTTTTTCTAAAACTAATGCCAAGGTCTGAGACAGAATCCTAGGTGAAGGCTGACCAGGGCAGAGAACAGGATACATTTCAGCTTTCTCTATAGCTCCTTTAAGAATGAAGGATAAACAATGCAGCCTAGGATAGTTTGGCTTCCATGTCACTTGGCTTGAGTTTCACTGAAACCTCCACAACTTTTACAGACAAGCTCCTTCTGATCCCTGTATGTTCTATCCTGTACTTGGGAAGTTGATTTTTTTTTAACCAAAGACTTCATATTTATCCCAACTTGACTTGTCATCCTGATGACTTTATAAAATTGTTGGAGATCCTGGCTATCATCCCACATCCGCTGAGCCTAGAAAGTAACTCTAGAGAATGTGGGATAGAGAATGGATTTAAAAGTGGATATTAAAGCCATGTCATCTGATTTCTTCCTATGCTCTTTTCTTTTCTTTTTTTTTTCTCTAGATCCTGCTGAGCTGAGAAAACTTGCTTAGGATGCCCCCATTGTCTCTCCTTTGGGAAGAAGAGCAGGAGCATCTTTGATCTATTTTATCTTTCCCCTTTCTGGAGAATGAGGGAAGAGAAGGTGCTTTAATCATCTCTTTCTGGTTGGCAAGGGAGCTGTGAACATGCATGGGTTCAGCCATCTACTTCTCTCCTCTCTCTCTGGTAGAAGTTGAGTTCATTATATAGACTTGTTTGAAGGCACACCCAACTGGACCCAGGAGACACCACACAATCTTCCTTTCAGAAAGTTATGTGCCTCATGTCTTTAGGGTTATTGTTAAGTATTCTATTATCATTGTATAGGGGTTATTTGGATAGATTTGCAGGTTTGTGGTGAGTTAGGAATTACTCTGATGGTCTATGTGTTTGGTGGCACCAGCAAATATCCCTGTTTCTCCATTTCTGTCTCTTACAAAACTCTGTCTTTATTTAGTGGAACCAGTCTTTCAGGACTTCTTTTGGTCTTTGCCTTAATAGAGCTCTTGGGGGATCCCTTGGTGTCCCTTAACAGACTGATCAACAGCTCCTGGTGGAGCAGACTGCATGGAATTTGTGAAATACCTTCTGTTTTTCCAATTCTGCCTGGAATAACCTGGGGGGTGTTCCTCTGAAAGTCCATGTACTCTAATACTCATACTAGATAATTGGTGGAGAAAATCGGGCATTTTTGTTATCACCTTCCAATGATGTTATCATTGAACCCATTTGTCTCCAGTTTGTCTCCAAGGACAGAATGAGAAGGACTTTATGGAAATCTAGTCAAATTATATATATATATAATCAATCTGACCCACCCACCCATCCAATAATCATGCCACTAATCCAATGAAGCTCTTTTGCCATGGCTTGCACTGGAGGAAGTTATGCTGGTTTTCTGTTCTAAGTGATTTTCTCTTCTAGATGCCAACTAATAACCTCTTTATAATTCTGAAGGATTTCAAAGGAATTAAATTCAAACTCATTGGACAAATGTTTACAAACTCCATTATCTTCTGTATTTTAAGAACCAGGATAATGTTTGCCTTTCTCTCGTCTTCATGAGCTTTTCTTACTTCTGGTTCAGCTGTAAAGACTTCTTGTCTTTCAGGGTTCCAGGATGCAGTTTGGGTCTGGTCAAGAACTCAGCAAGGGCAGCTGGGGCCCCTCCTGCTGATTTCTTGCTTACCTTCCATTTCAGCTCTCTGTTAACCACTTTTTTATTTTGTCCTTCCCAGCCCAAAGATTATTCTCTTAAATCAATATTGATTTAGTGTCCTGCCCCTTGGGAAGACAGCTCAGCTCCTGAAATGATTTGTGGTCAGTCATTTCAAGTTCTTATAACTGACATAAGCCTTCAGGGCAGGAGAAACAAAGTCAGAGCGGGTCTACAATGATGATAGAGCACACACACACACACACACACACACACACACACACACACACACACATCTCATTGCTGTAGGCACATTAAATGCCCGTTCTGTCAATAGCTTCCATCAAGGACAAGCCTGCAGTTAACCCCTTCCACAGGGCCCCTATGCTAGTCAGAGTGTGACACATGAATGATCGGGAAGAGTTGTCCAGACACCTAAAAAATGAAGCATATTGGGAACAAAATGTGACGCTGTGTCTGGTTTTTCATTTAGCATGGCTTGGCTTGACAATGTCATTGTGGAAGGACTGTCCATCTTGTTGGATACAAAGCATACTTGGTATGGAAGCTGGGCAGAGAGCAGGGCCTTTCTTGGTGGCAGCTTCTGCTTCCAGCCCTTCTTTCTCATTCCCATCATTTCCACCTCTTCCAGGCTGGTTTCCTTGTCTTCAAGCTTTGTGTTGTGGAAACTAGATCCACATCCCTGCATATGCCTTTGTTTGTACTACTCTCTAGCTCAGTGTCTTCAAAGGCTCCCCATTCACTACTGACTCTGGCTTTCAAAGTAGTTCACATCTGGTTCCCACCTACCTTTGCTGCCAGGTTTTTGACTACTCCCTTTGATTTATCCAAATTGTTTTACTTAACCAACTCCAAACATGCTTTGTGCTTTCCCAACTCCACTCCTTCTTCTGAGATCCTAGGCCTTCATTGTCTAGAGTCTCCCAGAAATTGCTCACTGTTGACCCAAGTGGCTGAGCTCCCTACCGGGATTCTAAGCTCCCCAAGGGCTGAGGCAGCAGCACTTGACTATGCTAAATGTAGGGCTGAGTTGTGCAGATGGGCAGTCTGCACTTGCTCCTGAAGAGCAGGCTTGTCAGTTCTCAGCCTGGGAGAACTTCTCTCTCCCTAATGCTCAAAGAGGGTCAGAGCCATTGTCTTGCTTTGTAGTATTGATCCAATTTATTTCAAGAAACTTATTTAGCATTGACTCTGTCCAGAGCTCTGCATGAGGTGATGGTGGAGATGCAACATTTAGATGCAGTTCTTGTATTCATATAGAACATACAAATAAATATAGTTTAAAACAAATCCTAGATGAGTTGGTGAGGGGTGAATAAATGACTCTGTGAGGTCTCATGGAGAAAGGTTCTAACCAAGATCAAGGGTTCTGGCAATTGAGCAGGGCTTCAGAGTGCAGACATAAATATATTTAGCAAAGGAGAGAGAGGGGGAGGACATTGTGGTCATGGAGAACAATAGGAAGAGGTGTGCTTTGTCCCTGGTCCTGGCTTCCAGAGGGCATCCTCTCTGTAGTGACCAGTGAGTCTATGCTGTCCTTTGTGCTCCACTTTCACTCACCCATCACCATTACCCCCTTTTATTTCCCATAAATACTTGAAGGGGCAAAGGTTAGGCCACTTCCTTTCCTGCTATATTTACACCTATGGCTGGACTGTCTTCTGAATCATAACTTTCCCCCTCCTTAATAAACACTTTCTAATTATAGCTAAATCAAGATGTGCTTTGTTACTGTCCACAACAGCTGTGGACTTATTAGACTTTCATTCTAGAACCTAGAGTCTATATTGCCAAAGAAGGAAATGAAAAATTATTAGAAACAATATATAGTAAGAGTCTAGCTATTATATTAAGAGGAGAGTAAGAAAATATTGAATAATGATTTTGAGTGTTTTATATTCACAAGTTTCAAAATTTGACCCAATATCCTCATTAATTTCTCTCCAGACCCTTAGAGAGCATTAGTTTGGAAAGCACCTTCACAGGGCTCTGATATACAGAAGGTGCAGAGCTGTTTTCACTGCATCTGCTTTCTTGGTGCACTTTTTGGAAGGTCTTCTTTCCATGTGATTATAATTTTCTCACACTTTGTCCTAGTGGCATATGGAGGGAAGAAGGTGGGAGGTAGAAAGTGGAGAATAGAGACAAATCTCATAAATTTCTATCAAATGGAAACAGTGAAAAGTTGAAGTTCCGGTGCATGGGAGAGACAGCCCAGAAGGGGTTCCTGAGCTAACCTCTGAGTTATATGGAGGGGACTGAGATCTGGGAGAGAGGTCTCAGACCTCTGACACAAGACCTTCTAACTGATCAACAGATTGGATCTAGTGGAACCAGAAATGGTTGACTAGGAGACCAAAATATGGATGGGATGAACCAATGTTCTGTTTATCCAAAGGGAAATGATGTACAAGTGATCATTGCTTCTGGGGTGCAGAGGAACGACGCTTATACTGTGATGAGTGATGATGTTTATAATCTTAAGCTATCACTGTCCTACTTGCTTGACATCTTGAAGGCTTTAATGCTGATTTTATACTAAGACCTCAAACAACCCCTTTCCTCTAGACTGTACTCCTACAATCCTGTTAGTTTCTCTTCTCCCAGGTACTCAAATTCAAAATGTGGAAATCCTCAAATCCAGCCCCACAAAATCCAATTAGTTACCAAGTGCTTTTGAATTTTCTCCTCACAATATGTCCCCAGAGCTGGCCCTTACTTTCCATTTCCACATCCTGCAGGCCAGTCCAAGTCCTCATTAGCTGGCCTCTGGCCCACCCTTCTAAACCCATCTTCCTATCCCCAGGAAAGTAAACTACATGATGTTCAGCTTTCATTGTGTTGCTGTTCCTAAAATGTCTCCACTAGATTTCTGGTTGAAGAAAGTAAAGTACCATTAGCCCTTCCCTGTTTGACTCTTCCCCTCCCTTTCCTTCCTTATTTCACATGGCTCCCTACTCGAGCCAAAGGGGTCCCCTCAACACACCTGCCATGGGTCTCTTTCTCCCTTGGTTGTGACTTTCCTTTATCCCCATCCAAACAGAGCACTGCACATCCCTGAAGCCCAGCTAAAGGGCCAGAAGCCCTCTGATGCCTTCTCTGATCTTTCCATTTAGGAGTCAGCTTTGCTGTCTCAGGACCCTTCTGTGTTGCTTACTTTTTCTTTTACTCACTGTTTTTAGTTCCCAGTCTGAGGACCAGTCTACCTAAGTAGGGAGGATCTCCTCCCCCTATTGGCATGAACTTGTCAAGCAAAGGATATCTCAGAGATTGTCTGTCAATAGAAGTTTGGTTTTCCTAGGGAAGGGAGGAGGGTCACATCAAGTGAATCACAAAGCAGTAAGCTGCCCTGGAAAAATGTGAGATTTACCATCAGAGCATTTGAGTTCAAATCTGGGTTCTTCCATAGAGGGGCATTGTTATTAGGTCATTTTAGTTATGTCTGACTCTTTGTGGGATTTTCTTGTCAGAGAGACTAGAGGTTTGCCATTTCCTTTCCAGCTCATTTTATAGAGTAAGGAACTGAGGCAAACAGGGTAAACTGACTTGTCCATGGTCATACAGCTAGTAAATGTCTGAGGCCAGATTTGAACTCAGATCTTCCTGACTCCTGATCTGGTAATCAATCCACTGTATCACTTAGCTGCCAATAGGTGTGACCTTGGACAATTTACTGATTTCTGGGTCCCAGTTTCTCATCTGCAAAATGATGGGATTGGACTAATAGAACTCAGAGGTCCTCTCCAGTTCTATGTCTGTGAACACATATCATTTGATGTATTGAGCTACTACTATTTATAATTTCGTCTTGATGTCTTATCTCTCCAACTGGACTATAACATCAGTGAGTACCTTTAATGCCAGGCTGAGTGACTCTTACATAGCACAGCAGGTAATGAATAAATGCCAATGACTAAATGATATGAGGAAGCTTGGGGCACTGTCCAGCTCCTGGAAGTAGTTTCTAGTGTTGAACAATTGGGGTCTTAGAATGAATAACTCCAGGAGCTAGCTCTCACTTACAAAGCACTGAGGAATTAGGGGAACTGTCCAGAGTCCTGGAGCCAGCCTCTAAGAGGCAAAAGTAGAACACACACATTCCTGCCTCTGAGGTCAGCTCTCTGGTCACTAGGACAGGCTGCTTTTCCACAAATACTTTTATTCTCATTTTACCGTTGAAGAAGTTAAGTCCAAGAGGATAAATGAGTTAAGTATTGAAACAGAGACTTGAACCAAAATCTGGCCCCTCTAGAATCCTGGTACTTCCTTATCCGCAGTCATTTTTAGTTTTGTTTCCTTCATTCTGGACCTCTGATTTCACTGGGGTTTGGAATTCCCAGTGAAGAGACTCCCTCTGCTCATATAGGTTGGGACCTTCCCTTCAGCTTAGTCCTGGAGAAGTGCCCAGGGCACTAGAGGTTAAATGACCACCTTGGGGTCATGGAGGTGTCAGGGCCAGACTCAGGCCAGTGCTTTACCCAAGCTGTCACTGCCTCTACAACCCTAACCATAAATCTACTGGTTGCTTAGACAAATCAGCACAAGGCAGCATGATTCAGCCTTGGCACAGAAATGACCCAAAACAAAAACAGAGAGGGCTTGGCAGGTCAGGCAAGATGAGTACTGAGGCATCTGGAGCTGTCCAGCAGGCTCCATTGTGAAAAAATCATCAAGGAGGTTGTTGCACACTACTTCTTGTTTTAGTTTGAAATAGGCTTTCAGGACATAGGTAAATATACCAAGCAAACCATGAGAGGTGCTTTCTGCTGGTGTTAACGTCATGTGTGATGTAGACACTACTGTGGAGATTGTTTGTGACAGAGGCTTCAGATCTATGCATGAATGTCGAGCTTCCGGCCAGGAGTCCCTGTGTATCACCTCGTGTGTGCTGATTAGTCAAGAATAATATGGTAATGAATGGACACCATCATTACTCCTTTCATACTAATTGATGTGCATGTGAGGCATGGCAGGACCAGAAATGCAGAATCATAGATCCAGAAGCACTCAGTGGCCACAACTGATGGCTGAAAGAGCCTTCCTCAGCTAATATGCAGGACACAGGGTTATCGAGCCTTTGGCTGAAGCTCCCCCCCCCCGACAACAGCACATGCCACTTTTGGACAGATCTTACTGTTGAGAAGATTTCCCTGACTGCCACACACCCCCATTATCCCTGGTTCTTTTTATGGTCATTCCTCTTCTATGTGACAGCCCTTCAAATATCGGAGGGAAGCTGCCCTTTCTCCAGGTGAAACAAAAGCAAAATTCTCTTGACTGGCCCTGACATAGCCTGTTCCCTTCTCTCCTCCCAAGCCTCTTCACTCTGCTCTTTGGACATGGTCTGACTTAATTAACATCACCAGTACCCAAAACTCAGCACGCTGCTCCAAATGGGGCCTCTGCTACCTTCCTGCTGTGCTGTCTGCTGCTCTTAGGACAGCCCTTAGGAAAAGAGGGGGACTTCTGAATTCTCTTTCTTTTTGCCTGAATTCTGAGCAGCATTTCGATGGCTGCTGATGCTGAGCAGAAGATAAATCAAGCTGTACTTGAAAGAGGAGCTCTTGGTGACTGAGGAGGTCCTTGGAGGGGAGGCTGCCTCTTTAGCTGCTTGTTAGGATGCATTGAGAGAAAAGCAAGAGCCCTGGGGATCTCTGTAGCTCCCAGAGCCTTGTTCTGCTCCATGCCCAAGTCCCTCCCTGGTGGGGGGCAAGGGAGATGGGCTCATTCTTTGGGCTAGCCATGGCATACACAGCACCTTCTCCATTCTCCATTCACTATTTTGCCTCAAATACCTGGTAGATGGGCTGGGCCATGGAGGCCAGGGCATGGCCAGAACTGCTCATTTCTGCCTGCCACCATGTTGGGTCACATAGTAGGTGTTCAGTACCTATGTCTGGGTACCTGAGGTGACTGGAGGAAATTAGAGTCAACTTTTGATGACTTTGGGCACTGGGACATGGGTGGAGGGGACTCCTTGTCAGGCAGTGATGGCCCAGACCCAAAACTAATGGGGAGGCCATACAACCTGAGGTCCTGGGACACAGATGCCCGCACCTACTTACATGGTCAGAGGGCATCAAGGCTGAAAAAGGAAGGTACTGGAAAGCATGGGTTAGCAGGATTCTAGGACCCATTCTGCCTGCAAACAGCAGTAAAGACAGGCTCTAAGTTGGGGGAGGAGAGAACAAACCTTTATTAAGCACCTACTGGGTATCTGGGTGGTGTAATGGGTAGAGATACAAGGCCTGGAGTCAGGAAGACCTGAGTTCAAATCTGAACTCAGACACTTTGTAGCTGTGTGACCCTGGGCAAGTCACTTAGCCCTATTTACATCAGTTCCTCATCTGTAAAATGAGCTGGAGAAGGAAATGGCAAACTGCTCCAGGATCTCTACAAAGAAAATCCCAGATGAGGTCACAGAGAGTCGAATATGACTGAAATGGCTGAACAACACAGGCTTTGTGCTAAGTGTTTCATACATACTATCTTGTTTGATCCTCACAGCAGCCCTGGGAGGCAGAGACTGTGATGATCTATATTTGACACTTGAGGAAACTGAGGCACAGTTAAGGGACTTGTCCAGGGTCACACAGCTATTAACTGTGTGAAGGTGGATTTGAATTCTGCTCTTCCAGACTCCAAGCCCCAAGCTCCATGCACTGGACTATTTAGCTGCCTATATAAGGACTGAACCTGATCTCTGGAGAGAGCCACTTGCCAGCTGTACTGGAGTTTTGACTTGAAGTCCAGAAGACCTCGGTTCAAGTCTCCCCTTTCATGGACATTGGTCGTGTGGCCCTGGGAAAGTCATTTCACATGCTCTAGGCAGCTGTTTCAGACTGAGTCCTGGTGACACTGCCGGTCTGCAATGGTAGAGTGAGCTTCCACACCAGGATTTCCCTCCCACTGAAATAATGAGTCTGGATCACTTGCACACATGATGGGCTCCAGGCCATAGAATGCAGGCTCTCATGGCCAGTGTCAGGACTTCCTACCTTGCTCCTCTAGGAGAGTCAGTAGCTCCCAGCCAAAGGGTGACCCATGGAGAAATTCTGGGAGAGCCAGGAAAGGTGGCTAAGGGAGGTGCTTGGCTATGCCAGAAAGCCTTTGCAGATGGGTTAGGGAAGAGGCATTGGTGAAGATGGAAACCCAAGAACCACGCTGACCACACCGTCCACAGCCAAAGGCTGCCTTCAAAGCAGGGGCTTTGGTGCCTAGGGAGTGTGAAGGCAGCCACGTGTCCATCCATCCCAGGATCCTCTGTGGATGGAGGGAGCTACTGCCCCCCCTACTGGTACCCTGGGCTCTGTCTACTGCCCAGCTGGTGGGTTCACCCTCTTTTTTCCCTTCGCCCTCCCCACCTCCAGCCTGTCCAGCTTCTACTAGCCCATGACTGGCATGAACACTAGGGCTTCCCTCTTGAAGCTGTGACTCCTACCTCTGGCCTGGAGACCTGCTCCACAGTTCTCATGGGTGCCAGGACTGTCTTGCCTTACTGCCCATGGTACCATCTGGCACCGACGCCATTTGTGAGTCTTCCACCTGAAAGAAATACAGGGCTTGGTTTTCCCCCCAGAATTTATTTATTTATTTTTAGTTTTCAACATTCATTTCCACAAGATTTTGAGTTCCAAATTTTCTCCCCATCTCTCCCCTACCCCCACCCCAAGATGGCAAACATACTGATTACCTCTCTCCCAGGCTACCTTCCCTTCTGCCCCCCATATCTCCCTTCTTACCCCCTTCCCCCTTACTTTCTTGTAGGGCAAGATAGATTTCCATACATGGCTTGACTAAGGGCTTTGGAGGGACATGAAGACACTGGGTCATGCAGGAGGCTTAAGTCTCCCTTAACTCTGTCCATGAGCAGACTGATCTTGTGCTTTTATCTAATTGCAAGGAGGGGCCAGTGTTCTCCTGTGCTCCATTAGGACCCTGAGGGCTGGCCTTTTCAAGCCTTCCTGAAGGGCAGGACTTTTGTAGCCTGATTTAATTTTCTGTGATTCCCACAAGTGAAGGAAGAGGTTGTGTGGGGGAAAGGGACTGTGGTTGGTGATGCAGCCCTAACACTCACTAGCTTTGCCAGCTTGCACAAGCTCCTTGGCATCATTGAGCCAAGTACTGGCATTTACTGGCAATGACAGTACTTGTACAGTGTGGGGTGGTGCACAGGGCACTGGACTTGGTATCGGGCAAATCTGAGTTCGAATCCAACTCAGACACTTGCTAACTGTTATAGCTGTGAGGGTAACAAGAATGAGAGTCAGGCCGTCTTCCTCCAGGGTGCTGAGCCTCAGATGAGGAAAGGGGCGAGGATGTTTGGCCCTAATTCACTCTCAGTCATCAGCCCTCCTGGGTGGCTCTGATCTGACATGCCTCAGAGCACTGGCATGATCTCTCTCTCTCTGCGCAATGGCCTTCCCCATCACTTCTGTCTCTCAGAATTCTTCTTTCCCTTTGGGCTTGCTCAGGGGCCCCCTCCTTGAAGCCCTCTCTGATTGCTCCCAGGTAGGAGGGAGGGGCTTGTTAAGGGCTGAGAGCAGCGCTCTGCCCAGAACAGGCATTTAGCAAACAGCCCTTAACTAGAACTTGGCAACCTTCCAAAAGTCTGAGACATCTGGGAGTCCAAGGCACTGGGCCATTTGCTAATGATATCGTTGGGCTGGGGGTGGAAGGCCTAGATGTCCAAAGCAAAAGAAGCAGTGGGGAGGGGGCCAAGGGCGCGGGGGTGGGGGATATACCCAGCCTCACCTGAAGCTGTGGCAGGCCTGAGGGGCTACGCACTCTCTTTCCTCATACATCGCCTCCAGGCAGTCTCGACCTCCATTGGCAGGCAGCTGAATGATAACCCGGTTCCGGGATTGCTTCTTCACGGTGGTGTCCCCTAAAAAGAGGCCAAGGAGGTCACTGTTTTAGCCCCCTGATTTCTGCACTGACACGAGAGCCCTACAATCAGGCCTGTGTGAATGTCTCGGACCTTCCCAGGAACCGTCTGGATTTCTGTCTGGATGAGGGACAAGCCAACTCAGGAACAAGCTGGTGGGGGGGGTGGGGAGCTGATCCCTTTATCATTTCCAGAAGCCTCTGAACTTATTCCTGATCTCAAGGAGCTGAGGCCCTGTTGGGCCCTGGGCATTCTCCCTCACAGGCAGGGAATGGGCTTGTCCTCAAGACACGGACTGGAGGGACAAGTAAGCGGGTCTCTGGACAGAGAAGTGGTCTTTCCTTCAGGTCAACCAAGAGCTGACCCTGGGATGGTCTTGTCTGATTAGGGGTTTTAAATGATTTGTGGGAGAGGGGGTGAAATGCCCAGATAGGGAGATGTTGCTAAAATGTTAGCGAGTCAAAGCCCAGGACAAGAAGCAAAGGGCCAGAGAGTGAATGGGGAGCCCTGGGCTCTGGTCCCAGCAAGGCCAGGAACAGATGAGATGGCCTTGGACAAGTCACTCCCCTATCGGTGCCTCTTTCCTCATCTGCAGATTTAAGGGCTCCGCACTGAGGACCCAGGTTTAAATCCAGAAAGTATTTTAGAGAAAAATCTTTGATTCTAACCCTTATTACACAGAGGAGGAAACTGAGTCCCAGAGAGAGTAAATAAAGTGCCCAAGGCCCCCAAGTGGAACTAGATGGTTTCTAGTCTTTTGAGCTCTAGTTATTTCTGATGCTCTCTTTGTCTCTGTCTGTCTCTTTCTGTCTTTCTCTGTCTCTCTCCCTCTCTCTCTGTCTCTGTCTCTCTCTCTCAATATATATATATATATATACATATATATATATATATATATATATATACATATATATATACACATATATATGCCTGTGTATGTATGTATATACATATTATACACACACAAACATATATATATATATATATATATATATTTTTTTTTTTTTGGGTGTGGGTGGGGTGGGGTCTGGGCTTATGATGCTGGAGAACTCCTAGCATGGAAACCTCCTTCCACTAAAGTAACCAACAGCTTAGGTGTGTTTTATAGACCTGGAGATTGCCTGGGAATAGTTGGAGATGAACTGCCTTGTCTCTGACTGAACAGCCAATTGGTATCTGAGGTGGAATTTGAGTTCTGGTCTTTCTGAGCCCCAGGCTGGCCCTCTCCCCACTGCCCTGTGATGCCTCGCCTGTGCTTTGGGCACTAATAGGCACATACACCCGGGTGCTTCCAGACTGGAGAGAAACCCTTTCTAAGGGTCACCTGAGCCTCACTCCTGGAGCTTTCAGACTCAGCATGAGCCCAGTGAAGTCCTGTGGAAGTGTGTCCGAGGGAGGAAGTCCCCTCCCAGTCACCAGCTGCCCCTCTGCTTCCACCTCTCACCCACCGGGGTGATCGTCGGATCTCATTAATGCAGCCTCTTCTTCTCTTCAAGGATCCCCAGGTGACAGTCCCGTCAGCCCCGTGGGACACTCAGTCCTTGACCCCACATTCCCCGAGAGGCAGCAAACCAGGCTTAAATGTGAAATGTTAGCACCTGGTGACTCTCTTAATGTGAAATATGCACCAAGCAAATGATTCTAGTCACTTACTATTCATGGTAAACAGACTTTGAATCTTAATTTGAGTCATGCCATGAAGATCAGGGTGGGAATCAGTGAGACAGAGCCGACAGGGCATGTCTTGGAGACAATGATTCTATAATTAGAGCAGTGCCACACTGGCCTTGGAGCCAGGAAGACCCGAGTTCAAATTCAGCCTCAGACATTGGCCAGCTGTGTGACCAAAACTTGTTTGCCCCCGTTTCCTCAATTGTAAAATAACAGGACCTACCTCTGGGGGATTTGTGAACATCAAACCAGCACACAGAGGATGCTGTAGAAATCCCCATTCTCTCCCTCCCTCCCAGCGTGGAAAACCCCTCCTGCCCCAGGCAGCCTCTGATGTGGGGAACGATGCTTCCCCTGCTCAGCCTCTGCCCAAAGGTCAGGGGCCCCTTGTTGAGGAGTCTAGACTGATTCATTCCTGACTTTGAATTCACCATTCCCTTATCGCTTGTCGGAGGAAGAGAGGGATGAATTTTGGATTAGCTTAGGATCTCCTAGGACCAAGAGCTGGGAGAGATCTTACAGAAAACCTGCTACCACATTTTCCTTTCCCAGGAGGAGCAGTGACTTTCCCAAAGTCACTGGTGCTCTGTTTTTATCCCAGTGCCCCAACCTCAGATTGAGCCCCATTCCCACTCTGTTCCCAGAGCTATCTTCTAAGACAGAGCTTTGATAGACATCATTTGATTGGTTTGTACCAAGCGAGTAAGGAATGTCTCTCCATGTCCAGTGCCATTAAACATCTCCTCTCCTCTGTCTAGTAAAGGTCCCTCACTCTGCTTGGAGGCAGGGGTTTGGGGATTCAGACAGAGCTCCCAGCCCTTTAGAGAATATCCCCAGCAAATCCCTGGTCTGAAGCAGCAGCTTTTCCTTCTGAGTCCCGGTAGGGAGAACTGAGACCCATGAGAAAATTCTATCTGGAAAACATACTTGATCTAAAGTTTTGGGAAATATCCTCAAGCACCATCCCGGGGCTCCTATGCTGCTTTTTGAAACTCTGCCTACCCCGTGTGGGGCTCTGTTACTAACGGTTCCTCCAGGCCCATCTGGGGGAGGCTGGGACACCCTCCCCAGTGACGGGGGCTGCTCTCAGAAGGAGAAGCTACTTTATTCCATTCTCTGTTGGGCTCCCAGGTCGTGGTCTCTCCCTCGGCTGCTGAAAAGGAAGGAGGCCTGCTCTTCATTTTAATAGGTCCACAACTCTAGACAGTGCTCAACAAATTTAGAATTACCTGCAAAACCTAATTAGAAAGAAGCATCCTGTCCCCACATTAATTTTCTTCTACTATTATCTCTCCTAGGACGCCAACCTTCAGTTAGCATTTTTAATTGTGGGTTGCCCTCAATGTAATTTCCCAGGAATATAAATTATATACACTCTGTACACAGTAATGAGAAAACTTTCTCTAGGCCAGGACTGGGTCTTGCTCCCAAGAAAATGACAGTTTCTATCAACATGGCCAGATCCTCACCAACCACCCTGCTATTCTGCAAATGCCCGCCTTAAACAACCAGAGGAGTGGCCCTCTGGCTTGTGACCAGACTGCCATTTAGTCCCTTTTGGGGTCTCAGCCGCCTGTCCTTGTTGGCACAGGGTCAAAGATTCAGAGTTGGGAGGGGCCTTCAATGTCACCTGGATCAACTCTCCTTGTTTTCACTTACGAGAAGACTGAGGCCCAGGGAGATGAAGGAACGTGTCCCAGGTCAGCCAGGGAGGAGTCTAACACTTGCTGTCCCTACCTCCCCTGGGCCAGGCGGCCCGATCGGATAGAACCAAGGGCTGAAATGCCCAAAGAAGGACATTTCCCATAGACTCGAAATTCTCATGGGGAGCCTTGTTGTCTTGAAGAGCAAGTTGTCGCCACTGAGTGAACTGAGGCTCAGAAAAGGAAGGTTTCTGCTCCAGGGTCACACAGAAAGTGAGTGGTAGAGCTGGGGCTGAGTCAGGGCCCCTGACTCTGGCACCAGCATCACCTCCATCTGGCCAGTCCTTGGTCTTTTGGGGTGGGGCATGTGTGTGAGTGTGTGTGAGGATTCTCAATCTGCTCCTTCTGGTTTGGGCTTTGGTGCTTGGTGTAATCTTCTTTAGCTTCGCCCCCTCCCCCAATTAAACTGAAATTAATATCAAACGACTTCCTATTAGTGGCTTTTATTAAGCACCAAGGATCAAATGACATTTGTAGGCATCTGTACCTCATGTAGCAAGCTCAGCCTTTGTAATAGTAAGTGACAGTGACTAATCACCAATTACCAGGGGCATTAACACGAAGCTCATTACCAGCTCAGCTAGAAGGAAGGAATGTTGAAAAGATTTAAAGAGGGAGAAAAGGCCAAGACAAAACATCTGGAAAAGGGGCTGAGTGTCCGCTTTCCCCTTGTGCCACTGTCCACATCTTCTTCTCATGCCTCCTTGTGCCCTGGAGCTGCTCTGGGCTCTGGGAGGCCCCGCTGATCACCCAGAGTTTAGAGAGTTCTCACCGAGCTATTGAGAATCTGAGGGTGTGCCCAGGGATGGACTGTGTCCCCCATCTGACAACCAGCCTCATCAGAGGGAGACAGGTAAGCTCATGATCAGATGACATCAAATTTCTTTGGAATGAAATGTTTTTGGTCCCAGCAATGTACAAAGAGTCTCTTCTAAGAGGGGAGGGGGCTGCAATTTGCCTCAGGAAGAGAAGGCACCCACTGGGGAAATCGGGAGACTACTAACATGATCATATTATGTGCGATGCACAAAGAAATGGACACTTTGCCATAGTTTTCAGAGCACAGTTGGGGTCTGGAAAGAGATATTGGGACTTTGGGGGAGGATTGGCTAGTTTTCCTATTGTAAGGTTTCACTTATTCTTAAAAGTTGAAAAAAGGTTCCAAAAAAGAGATCAAGACCCGGCTAGATCAAATAACCAATATACATTATATTACAGATTTCCTAATAGCTAGGGAAGCCTTTGGATATGTTTGAAGTTATCTGCAAAGATTATTTCATTGCTATGATTGGGAACTCTAGCTCTACGTTGGCAGGTCCTGAGATGTGTCAGGTACCTGGGAAATGAGACAGAAGTGTCCCTTTTGTAGCAAACAGATGTTTTTGGGAAGAGGGTTAACAGAAGGATTGAATCCAACCCCACCTTCCCTGCTAAACCCTCAAGGAATCATGCCCAGGTGGGACAGGACCTCAGAAATAATTCAACCTAGCCCTTTGATTTTACAAAGGAAGAAGCCGAGACCTATGGCCACAGAGGATGGCTCATTCAGCTCTTAATACAGCATCAGTCAGAGCTCACATCTCAGAGGTTCAGAGAAAATCAGAGAGGAAGGGGCCCAGAAGAAAAGCTTTGCCCAGAGTCACACAGGCAGTATAACCAACTCCTCTGAATCCAAAGGCAGTGCCCATTGCCCAGGTCCAGTTACTTTCCCACTGACCATCTCTATAGAGCCACACTCCTTTGGAAGGACCCAGTCTGTGCTGCTGTGCCCCAAAGCTATGCCTTTTCTGCCAGTGGAATTTTGAGAGCCCTGATATCTCAGGGATAGGAGCCTTTCAGTAACTGGATTGGTTCTATTCTCCACTAGGCAGCTGGACACATTGGCCTGTAGCTCTGACCAGCTGTTTGAGCTAGGAGCTGGTGATGTGATTTGGAAGCCTCTTGCATATACAGGATGATTGAAGTCATTGGAATGGATGGTGACACCAAGAAAGATTGGGGGAAAGAAGAGAAGACGGCCATGGCAACCCTCTGGGGGATACCCACATCTCAGGGAGAGGAAGAGAAGGAGGAGGCAGAAGAAGGAGGCAGAAGCACAGGCAGAGAGGTGGAACTCTGAATGTGCATGTCACAGAAGGCAAGGGGAGAAAGTACAAGAATAGGGGTGTGTGTGGCCTGAGTGCCAAGCATGACAGATATCAAAGAAGATGAGGAGATAAGAAAGGCCATTGCACAGGCTACTGTACTGGCAATGGGGGCAATTTTCCTCATGTGTAGCAGGACAACAGTAAAAAACAAAATCCTCACCTTCTGTGCAGCTCTCCCTAGCACCACATCTTTCTTAAAGGCTGGTTGGAAGTTGAGGAATAGTGACTGCCATTTTAGTATGTCTAAAGCCTGTTAATATAATGTCTCATTTCATCCTCACAACAACCTATGAGATAAATGTGATTATACGCATTTAATAGATAAAGAAACCAAGGCTGAGGGGAGAGTAAGTGACTTTCCAAAGGTCACAGAGCTAGTAAGTTAGCAAGGCAAAATTTGAACCTGTCTTCTTGACTCAAAGGCCAGTGTTCCATATGATACACTAACCAAAACAAGTTTTCCTCCTCCTCCCTGGGTCCCTAGCATTGATGCCAGGGACAAATATGTAAGACCACATTTGCCCTTTGAGTCATTTCTAACTGGTCAACAAATCTATAATAATTATATCTGTGACATCTCTATTTTGATTCACACCCCTAAAACAAACAAAGAAACAAGTCACCACATGCCATTACATATCCGGGCTATTATTTTAGAAGCCCAGACCTTTGTACATCTCTTATAAACATTCTTTGGCATTCTTACTCTCCTATAGCCTTCATTCTTCTGGAACCTGTTGTGGGGAGAAGAAAGTCCCTGAACCCATCCCAACGGTCTCAGCCAGCGGAACCCAGAATCCCTTCTCCATCATCCCATTCCCAGTGATACCTTCTTTACAGGTGGAGGGGCACGGTGTCCAGTCACTATATGGGGTTACAATGCAGTCCCTTCTACAAGGAAGCAGACATGGCCTCACTGTTTCAGGTCGAAGGTTCTCAGGGCATCTGGAGATAGCAGGATAGAGGTCAGAGTTCAGATAATCACAGCATAATCACATTAATAATGATATTATTTGACCAACAATTATTTAGGGAATGTATCAGTATACTGTCTTTCTAGATTGTTAGAGTTTGTAAAGGGCTCTACAGATGTTGCCTTCTTTGATCTTTTAAGAACATTGGGATTCTATCTTTTAAACATACTCAGATCAAGAATACTCCGCCTTCCCATGAGGACCATACAATGGAATGAGAGCTTCTGAAAAGGCCCCAGTCTAGATTGCCAACATGGATGGGACCATAAACTCTAGAGCTGGTAGAAACCCGGTAGGCTCAATATTTCAAAGCCCTCATGTTGTAGATGAGGAAAATGAGGCTCCAAAGGGAGAAGGAAGTGCCTTGTCAAGGTCACAAGGGCAGTAAGTAACAAATACAAGATTCAGACTGGGTCTCCTGACACAAAACCCTTCCTCCTCTTTCCATTACCCCATGGTGGCATCCTTTCACACCACACTGCCATCATGCTGATGCCACTGTTTTTGTTCAGTTGCATATAACCAATGAGTGGCCATAGCAATCCACTTCTTTTCCACCTCTGATACTGTGATCACAGTTATGACCATTGAGACTTTGAGAGTCTGAATTTGGAGATAGCAACATGGTGTCCACTTGGCATATATACCTCGTGCTCAGGGTCCTGGCATGAGAGGTCCATGGAGGCTTGGTATGGTAGAAAGAGCATGGGTGGAGAAATCTAAAGAGTTCTGGGTTCTAATCTTGCCTGACAGGGGCTAGTGAACCAGCTGTATGATGGGGAAGCTGCTTCAGCATTTAACTGTGCATGAGACCCTCAGATTGCCCCCAATCAGGATGCCTTCTAGAACTTCTAGATCTAGATCTTCCCTTAAACCACTTAGCACAGGCCAGAAAATGTCTTAAGAGAAATGGATAAGAGTATGAAACACTTCATGAAACTAATAATCACCTGCAACTCTTGACTTTCAAGACATATTAAAGAAGGTCACGTATGTTTCTTATATGCTAGAAGATGAGATGGGAACTTTTGGAACAAATGTGACCATTTTCTGGGTCTTGAGATTTTTCAAGCTCCCACCTTAAGTCAAGGATAAGCTTGAATTTATTCTAATTGCTATGCCTATTCAAGGGCATAAGTACAAAATGGAATCAGATAAGGATCATGGAAGTTAATCTTTTCTATTACCACTGAGACCATAAATCTCTAAGGAGGCCCATTTGGCTGCTGAGATCAGGCTTAGAAACAGGAAACACAAGGAGTCCACTTATTCCATTGAAAATAGAGAATTATACTACACCTAAGTAGGGCTTATTGTCAGAACCCATTCTTTCTGGGGTACTTTTACTGATATATAGACCAGAAAAGCCCTGGGGAATCATGTTTTCTGTGAGCTTTAACCTTGATAAAAGTTCCTAGGAATCTGCAGGGACACAGCTTTATAATTATTTTTTTCTAATACAGAAACTCCATAAATGCAGTTTTCATTAAGTTTTCCTAAAACATTGGTCTTGTCATGTCACTCCCCTTCAAGAAACTTCTTCAGCAACTCCCTGTTGTCTCTAGGGCAAGATACACATTCCCCTCTGAGACTTTTAAAGCCCTTTTACAATCTGGTTCCAGTTTCTCTTTTTAGATCTGTTGAATTCACGTTGCCCCTCCCCATCTCCCATTGGGCCAAATGGACTGACTCATGTTCCCTCAATAGGACATTCTGTCTTCCATCTCTGTGTGTTTGTTGTTACTCAGTCCTTTCAGTCACGTTTGACTCTTCCTGACCCCATTTGGGGTTTTCTTGGCAGAGATTCTCTAGTGATTTCCTATTTATTCCCTTCTCCAACTTTTTTTTATGGATGAGGAAACTGAGGCAAACAGGGTTAAATGACTTACCCAGGGTCACAAAGCTAGTAAGTGTCTGGGGCCCAATTTGAACTCAGGTTTTCCTGACTCCAGGCCTGGTGCTCTACCCACTCTGCTTCCCAGATGTTCCTGTGCCTTTGCACAGGACTTTCAACAATGGAGAGTCTTCTTCCTTGTCTCTACTTCTTGCCATCTGCTCAATGACTCTCTCCTCAAGAGACCTTTTCTGACCTTCCCAGTGCTTCATTCTTCCTTGAGATGACTTTGTATTTATCTACCTGGGTACATGTTGCTCCCCCCAGCAGAACGTAGATTCCCTGAATGTAGGGTCTGCTCCCTTTCTGCCCTTGTATCCCATTGCCTAGCTTAGTGGCCAGGGCAGGGAGATTCATGGATCCTTGTTATACTGAATGAACCCCCTTGTGGAGAGAATATCCCTAACCCCACAGTCTGCTAAGGAACACACCCCTCCAGCTCCCAGTTCTGGGAAATGGCAACTAAACCAATTCTGGGGTCCTCAGAGAAGTGAGAGAGTTCATCAGAACCTCTCTTTTTTCTCTTTTAAACTCTTTGGATTTAGTAGCTTCAACTTAAATCCAGGAATTGATCTCCGGCCCCTTCTCCCATCTTATTCAAGGTCAAATTGGCCAGAAGAGAGAGGAGATGCATGAAATATGTTATTGGGAAGGCAGATGAGGCCAATAACATCGATCTGCCCATCGAGCACTGAGCTACTTTACTAAACGGAGTTAAAACAAGGTTTCTATTTGCACATTTGTGTCAAATGCCAGGATTGTACAAAATGATTCTGGGCATGTCACATGATACTTTGGAAAACAGGCAATATCCCTGTTTTTTGAAGTCTTTGTATTTGCTTTCAAATGAAAGCAACCTGTGCTCCAGAATTTGAAGGGCAAAGAAAATTCATTGGGGTTGGCAGATCCATACAGGCAAGCAGGGGCTTGAATAAAAAATCTGAGGGTAAACCATTGTAAACTGTTTGGTTCAAATGGTATTTACAATGAATATGAAACTGGATTATTGTGAGGGTCCCCCAGGGCCTTATTCTGATTGAATAGCCTGAGGGAGGTTAATCCTGCACCTTTCTTCCCAAATTCAGACTCATGTATGATGTTTTTGTCTTCTACTTTAAGCAAAAGTCTGGGGACTAGAACTGTTTGCAGCAGTCCTGGAAGAGAGTAAAAACTGGACCTGGGAGCACATGGCTTTATAGAGCTCCACAAAGTCCTTGGCTCCTGGAGGGAAGGTGCCCTGGTGAGAAACCCGGTAGGTGGTGCAGCAAAGGTTTATCTCTGGGATGACTACAGTCTGAGAGAGGGAGACTCCACTCCCAGAATCTTCTTGGATCTAATTCTGTTTCTGTTCTATAGAATTTCGTTGGATAAGGTTTAGTGGAGCAAGGGCTGGGTTTGGAGCCAAGAGATCTGGCTTCTGATCTTGAATATAGCACTCAATAGCTGTGTGACCTTATACAATGTTAACAACACATTTACTTCACACAACAGGTCTGCAAAGGAATGTCTTTCCAACCACAAGCACTACGTAAGTGTGGACTCTTCTTGTGATTTCAGTTTTGTAAGATTCTATTGTCTATATTTGTGTCAGGCTTTTCATGTGACCTGATGTGAGCTGATAAAGCAGCTTTCTACCTGAGCCCATAGGCTGGAGATCATGTGGTCCTGATATTCTTCCTCATCTGGGGTGAACTAGAGGAGATATCTCCCCCCAGGAGCCCTTCCTTGCCAGGTCCTGAGTCTTCTGAACAGCTGTGACAACTGGTATTACTGATTCTCATTTATTGTTATTGCTCGTGACCTCTTAGGTCCTCAGTTTCCTCATCTGTAGTATCAAGGGGTGTCCCCAGATGGGAGCTGAGGCCCCTTCCAGTCCTAGATTGAGGATGCTCTCTATGGCTGAAGAGGAAGTGGAGAAGCATCCAGACCTTCTGCCCCTTTCTCTCCTGAACGCCCAGGCTCCCTGGAAAGTCACTTCTTTTTCACTGCAATTCCAAGAAAGCCCAAGTCTGTGAGCGGGAAATGAATTTTGTGCCACAGGGAGAATAAATTTGACATTATTGGCAAATAAGAGATACCAAAGCCAGCCTCAGAACTATACAGTTTGCCATGATATATTTGCCATGATTCAAATATCTCGGTGGAATTTGATTTATAAAGATTTAGATTTCAAATGGAAGAATAAAATGGCAGGTGGAGATTCATCCAGAGCAGTGTTTGTCTCCTATAGGGCATTCTTAGACATTTCCTTTAGACACTGATTGGTTTCACCATTTGGGCTTTATCAGGTTTTGCATCTAATTGGCAGAAAGTAAAAAGGTGAACCTGCAAATGGGTCCCCCTCCTTCCCTGGTTGAGCGCCGGTGTGCCCAGGTCTTGCCTCTTGCAGATGACCTCATTTTGTCATTGGGGGGTTTAGAGTCACCCTCAAATCCACATACACTTCAGCTTGTCCAGTGCTTGGCTGGAGCCGGCTCTTGTTACATTTTGAGTGTGAACATGAGCATTTATGTCTTGGAAATCGGGAACCTACGAGTCAGGGCTTGATTTATTTTTTGTGCATTGTCTAGACTGGAGAAAGTGATGCAGAAAATGTTAATGATGCGGATTAGGCTGAAAAGTGTGAGCTCTAAGTTTTTTTAGTTGTTAAACATTTGCCAGCAAAAGCCTGGGTCACCCTCTCCCTCAGTGCATTCTCTCTGTTTCTGTCTCCCTGTCTCTGTCGTTCTTTCTGTCTCTTTGTCTCTGTCTCTCTCTTGCTCTCAGTCTCTCTCTTCTTTCCCCTTTCTGTCTCTTTCTCTGTGTCTCTCTCTGTGTCTCTGTCTTTCTGATCTCTGAGAGACAGCTCACTCATTTAACCTTGGGGAGAGGTACTGAGCTTGGACTCAGCATCCTGGACACTGCCTCCTTGCAAGGGGGCAGAAGGACATGTCAGAAAGCTGCCACCCTCCCCTGTAGCCCTAGTGGCTGCCCAACCCCACCCGCACATCGTGATCATCACGAAGGAGGCATGATTAAAAATCTTTCTTGTGCTTCTGAACGGCCTTTCCGAAGACAGGATGCCCTTCTTTAAAGCCCTGGGAGGGGCTGGAAGGGGCGTTTCTCTGCTGCGATTTTGGGGATCTGGCTCCAGAAGTCCTGAGTGACTGGTGCCTCGTCCATTGTCATCACTCGGACTAGCTGGCCCCTCGCAGGCAGCAGCAGCCTGACTGCACTAACCGAGCCCTGCTGCCCAGAGAGGAGAGCCTTGCCACAGAGCGTCTATGCTGCTGCCAGGCAGGGAGTCTTACTTTTTAGGTCCTACTTGGCCCACGTTGACTCTGACACAGATGACTTTCCTCGTCTGCATGCCGACGGAGCACGCGGCCTCGCCATTCCGCGCTGCAGAAGTGTTGAAGGAGGAGACAGAGCTGTCCTCGATGCACGGACCCCAGGGGCCCGTTTGCCAGTGGTAAACAGTGCACGGGTGCTCATTGCAGCCGCGTGTCTCCTGCAGAGCGCCGTGGTTTGGGCACGGAGTGCCGCCTGCAACGAGAAGGCGCACATTAGAATGAGGAAAAGGAGCCCAGCTTCTCCAGCTCAATGCAGCGAGCATTCATCCCACACCTAATCCATGCCCGGCTCTGCGCTAGGCACTGCACACAGAGGCGAGAAGCAGTGCAAAAGCTAACATTGTCATTGTATCTCCCCGTGCCAGGAGCCATGCCAGCACTTTACAGAGGTTATCTTATGTGGCGGGAGGGCGATGCCATAGCGATTGTTAGTCCCATTTCGCAGATGAGGACACTGAGGCTCCGGAGGGGTACTCTGATGAGTTTCCTGATGCCGAGATTCCTGAGAGCATGGAAGTTGTAAAGAGGAGTCCAGTCAGCCTCCTAGCCCTTCTCCATCGGTGGCATCCTACCCTGGCCCCTTGCCTTCACCCAGGTACAGGATCTCCAGCTTCCTTGCCAACTCCTTCACTCCTAATAGCCTTCTCTCTATTTTAAAAAACTACTTTGTATACAAATCGTTTTATTTATTTAGGTGCATATTACATATTACTCCTCTCCCCAGTAGAACAGAAGGTCTTTGAGGACAGGCAGCCAAGTAGAACAAAGGATAGTTCAAATCTGGCCTCATACACTTACTAGTTGTGTGACCTTGAGCCAGTCACTTAACCCTTGTTTGCACCACTTTCCTCATCTGTAAAATTTGGTACCTTGGAAGGAACAAAATATTCTAGAGATTGTCTAGGGCAGTGTATGGCAGAACTATTCCTTTTGTTCTTTTGAGACTGACCACTAGAAATTTCTTAGTGTGGTCCAAATCATAATGGCATTTTCAGCTGCAATCTTGCATTTTGACTCATGCTGATCTTACATGTCACCAGAACTCTGAAATCTTTTATCAAATGAATGGCTGTCCAGTCATGAAGCAGCCACAGTATCCCAATGAGAAGGGATGTTAGCAGCCACATGGATCAGTCTGGACCTAAACAAAGTCTATTTACCAAGAATGTCCCCAAGAAGTGGGCATCCCAAACATGAGGAATTCACCAGTTCACTATGGACCTCCCCATTCCAATCCTTGAAAGCTCTAACTGGTTAGAGATTTCTTCTATAACAAAAGTCTAAATTTATTCATTGCTTATGATACCATCCTATATTGCTAAGTAGAACCAGTGCAATCTGTCTTTCTTGTGAGAGCCCTCTGAAGATAATTACCATATCACCCCTAATTCTTAGGATCACAAAGCTAGAGAGGATTTCAGAGGTGATCTAGTTCAATCTAGTCCAATCTAGTCCAATTTTACAAATGAAGGAAATGAGGTCTAGGGATGATGGCAGCAGACTCTCTTTGCAAGGTCTTTTGATTCTCTTTCTAAAGAAGAAACACAGTATAGCAGAAGTACCACTGGCCTTGAAGGTGGAAAATATGGCTGGACCTGGACCCAGCTCCATTATTGGTTAGCTACATGGCTTTCAGCAGAAGTGCATCAGACTCCCTGGCTCTCAGTCTCTACATTCAGAGAGTGGAAATATACCACCCCCCTTCCAACACTGCCCCCCTCCCAACTCACTGTGGTTATGTGAATCAAGGAAGATAACACAAGTAAAGTGTTTTGTAACCAGGAAACATAACCTGAATGTAGGCTATTGCCTTGACTGCCCATGTCTACACTTGGCAGAGGATAATCTTGACATGTCCCAGGAGCTTGCATAGAAATGATACAGCAGCAATAGACTCTTTAAATAGGAATTTTCTACTCTCTCGACTTTAGGACAATTGATTGTGTCCTTTCATGTCAGCGTCCACTTCCTGTGCATTGGGAGAAGAGCACACACATCTGGTGGAGGGGTGCATTATTAACAGCTGGCTGAGGAAGCTGCTACATCAGGTCCTTTCCCACTTTGCACAAATCGATGCCCTCTCCTTCCTGTGCTGAATGGGCAATTAGCTTCAAATGAGAATCAACTCCACTTGATGTTGGACCCAGGGAATGATGTTTCTAAATCCATTTTCCTTTCTAATGAAGTTTGTGAAGTTATGGAACATGACATTTCAAATATCCATGCTGGACCAGCCCAGGATCCCCTATGTACCAATAACTGGGTGTTGTCCCTTCTTCCCCCAACTGCTTTTAGTAAAAAAAGAAAATTAATGCTGCCTGAGATTTCCATCACAGACCAGTCCACCAATCCATCCTACTGTGTGAAAGCTGCACCTGGGTTTATGTTTTTAATTTTATAAAGCACTGAAGAGTCTTAAATATCGGTAAGAATGAATAAATACTAGGGTAATGAATGGAGGTTTATTCAGTAAAGCCCGTGATGCAGGAGACCCAAGTGTGGAGCCTGTCCTTCCACCATAGTTCATCTGAAGCATGTCTCCTTCCCTGCTTCTTGCTTCTGACTCTTCTCTTATTGTTCCCATTTATGAATCAGTCCCCTGAGGACAACAGTAAGTTCATAACTCATACATTAAAACATGCTCTCATGGAGAAGGCCCTACATCTCTTCTTCATGATCTGAGGGGAAGCACCTAGTATAAGATATTGTCATTCTCTGGTACTCCGGTCAGTTCATTAAAAGGGGTGGGGGGGAATACATGATGGCTGGCATTTAAACACTAGGAAGGATTGGCACATCAGCAGCTATTCTCTGGGGTCTCCTTTCAGAAGAACTTAGAAAAGAGCTCTCCATAGTAGCTAGACGGAACAGCTTACCTACAGGGTTTCTTCACTGGTGTGTGTGTGTGTGTGTGTGTGTGTGTGTGTGTGCAGGTGCACACACAGATTTGAAGGAGAAAAGAGCTAAAAGGAACAGGGAATCCTGTGTCCAATTCCAGAAAACATACAGCTGACCAGGGCTGCACTTCATCACCTGTCTGACAGCCAAAGGTCCAATTTCTAGGGCAAAGATTTTCCCAGAATTTGAGGGAAAGCTATATGTCACCATCCATCAAAACAGCTAATGACGATGGTCGTTCACAGCTCACTGAATAATATCAGTTGGCATCTTTAAAATGCTTTCAATTTTGTAAAGCTATTGACCTGCATTATCACATTTGAGCCATGAGGAAGAACCATGAGGCAGGCACTGTAGGTATTACAGTCTCCATTTTACAGATGAGGAAACTGAGGCTTAGAGACATAAAGTGAGTAGCTCCACATCTAGTAAGTGTCAGAGACAGAAGGAGAGCACACTAGTCCCCT
Source organism: Gymnobelideus leadbeateri (assembly GCA_011680675.1). Classification (NCBI taxonomy): domain Eukaryota; kingdom Metazoa; phylum Chordata; class Mammalia; order Diprotodontia; family Petauridae; genus Gymnobelideus; species Gymnobelideus leadbeateri. The sequence goes on from WOXC01005764.1 coordinate 76,367, forward strand.
CAGTATCCACAAAGAGAGGTAAACAGGGGAGCAGATGCATGCACTGGAAACAGGCATAGTTGCCCATGACCAATAGAGGTAGCTTCAGTGGACAGAAATAACCCCAATCTGGTGTCAGAGGCTCCCAGAATTCCAATCCCAGTTCTAAATTGCCCCCTGATCTCCAACTCCCTTATAGCATCACAGCATTTGGATATAGATGGAGGGGGCCTTGCAGAGCAAGAAGTCTAAACCTCACATGGCAGATGGAGGAGCAGACTCAGAACAGAAATGACTTCACTAAGGCCATGCAGACAGTAAACAACAAAGCTGACACTTGAACTCAGGTTTTCTGACTTCCAATTCAGTGTTCCTTCCAATACACCCCACAATCCCTCTCTGAATCTCTGTTTCCTCATCTATAAAATGACGGGGGAAGAGGCATTCATAGAATCATAGAATCACAGGTAATGCTATTGTTGATCAAGAGTTGGCAGGGACAGGGACCTTAGAGGTCCTCTCATCTACAGTGAAAGAAACAGGTCTAGAGAGATTCAGTAAGTCACCCAGGATGGGTCACACAGAGAGCAAGTGGCAGGTCCTGGACACCTCCAATTCAGTGCTAGTTCCCACAATACCTCATTTCCCCCCTAGTTCAAACTAGAGGATGTTTGCTGCATTTTCTACATTTCAGTTCTTCCCAGATAGGAGGCATTGTTCTCATTGTAAATCCTTTGGGCTTTAGATTTGGGAACAGAGGAGAAAGGGGCAAATTACAAAGAAGTTTGAGGAACCTTCACAGGGGTAGCCTGAATGCAAGACCTACTGTGGTGGCTTTTTTGAAAGCTTCAATATGGTGAAGGAGAAAGGTGGAAAGGTATGCTACTCAAATACAAAGGAAGAGGTGAATCACAATGACTATGGCAGCATCTCCCACCAGTACCAAGGAGCATCAGTCACCATCATGCACATCACCAACATTCTGGAACAATGAAGGCAGAGAGGTAAAGGAGGAGCAAGAAGGGAAGAACAAGGAATAAAGGAGAGAAAGAGGGAGTAAGAAAGGAAGAAAGGAATGAGTGAAACATGCATGGAAGAGGGAAAAGAATAAATAGAGAGAACCAGAAAAAAGAAAGGAACAACATGAAAAGGAAAGAAAAGAGAGAGACAGAAGGAAAAAGGAAGCAAAAGGCAGAGGAAAGGGCCAAGGGTCATCCTGGCCACCAGAAAGCTCAAGAGAAAGGCTGAGCGATGTTCCTGCACAACAAGCCTCTGCTGCATTTTTTCTGGAAGTTTCCAATGCTGTCATGCATATTCTAGGTTTCAAGTCTAGAATGAATGTGCAATAATAGCAGCTGATATATTTGATAGCATTTATTGTGCGTCAGGCACTATTCTAAGTGCTTTGCAATTAGGATTTCATTTGATCCTAACAGCAACCCTGGAAGGGAGGTGCTATTATCACCCACATTTTATAGTTAAGGAAACTAAGGCAGGAAAAGGGGCACAGGCTCTCACAACTAGTAAGTGTCCGAGGCTGGATTTGAACTCAGGTCTCCTGACTCCAGACCTAGCACTCTGTGTAGCATGGTGGCCCTTAGCAAGAATCCAGGCACATGCTCTCCTCTGTCCATTGATGTTTTGTGTAATGTTTTTTGTTTTGAAGCACCAAACCAAGTGGAGGAGCTGCTCTCTTCCTAAGTGTATATGCTGGAAAGTCTCTGAAGTGTCTAGGGGGACAACATCCCTGTGGAGCTCTACCACCAAACTGTGTTTCTCTGAGCCTTGCATACCTATTGGGTTCATAAACATTAGCTGACTGGCTACATTCTTAAGCGTCAATGAAAACAGTCATCTCTGGAGAAATTTTTTTAAAGAACTTAAGTGTCTAAGAAATCTCTTGCATCATGCAAGGCAGAAATCATTGGCCACTAGTGGGAAAAGTGGAACTCTAAGGCAGAACAAGGAAACTGCCCCAACTGCACTTTCTGCTTCCTGCTGCCACTACTGGAGCTTTGTACTATGACAGATGGGCCATTAAGATGAACAGCAGACCCAGGTCAGAGACAGTATCAGTGCATGGCTCCCAGCTACTGGAACAGCACCATTCTCACTCAGGTCATGCTTTGAAATCACTTCATTAGGTGATTATGGCAGTAGAGCTTGCTTGTGATACTGTCTTGTCACTTAATTAAATGTTACTGAGCTCCCCACCCTTCCAAGCCAAGAGACTAACAGGCATTCATGAGCAACATGGAACAGATACCTAGAAAACCTCCCATGACCTGACCATGGGAAGCTATGCATCTAGAAAATGGTGACCTGCTGGCTCTTGACAGCCAGTGATGTCTAACATATTTACAAAAGGCAGGGTGATGACTGAACCAATTGCTATGAAGTCTGAAGTCTTGCTGCAGTGGGTTGGCCTTAAGACAAGACCAAAATCTGAGCAAAAATCTGCCCTCTTCTTTAGCTCCAGAAGGAGTGAAAGTGCCTTCTCTATGAGGTCTCTATGAGATGTAGATCTTCTCTTTGTTTCTGAGCTTGTCTCATATTCATTTTTATTTCTGTGGCAAATAGGAAAGGGTCAGTGAAGGAAACAGTATCTCTAGGTTTCTTAAGAACAACATATAGCAATTTCAAGGTGTCTGTTTATTATTCCAATACAGTGGGTAGGAGACTAAGTCTCTGAGTTTGCCTTAATGAAGTGAAAGGCTTTACTGATATTCTATTATGTGGAAAGACAAGCTTTCTTGACAAGAAGAATGTCCTCATGTATTTGTGACAGACATTGTTCCCAGATAGATAAATTCTAGATGGGTGTGCAGAACACAGCATCAGTGGTTAAACAGAACAGAGTGATTTTTTTTGGAGAAATCACGGTTATAGTACAGCTCCATTTACACAGAAGGCTAAGCCATTTGCCTTGATGGTGTTCCACAATGTTGACCCATATTTCTTTGAAAGGGCATGGCTTAATGTGACCAGGCATAGCTTGACCTTATCTATTGCTTACTCCTGTATTATTTTATTGGATGTCATAATTAAAGACAATACTCTATACCGTCACCGTCAGGAAACAAATTAGCATTTTGGAAGGTACTTTAGAGCAATTATCAAGGCCAAAGGAGATAATAAAGAGTTTAGCACAAAACCTGCCACACCATATATGCTTATTAAATCTTGTTCTCTTTCCCCTTCTCCTACTGAGAATTCAAGACCTTTTCTATGTGAGAATTTGGCACATCACCTATGAACCGAGGACAGAAACAGTGGAAAGTGCCCACTGTGTCACTGAGCAGTTTGGAGAGTCTAAATCAGGGCCACTCATGCCTTTTGGCCTCAGGACTCCTTTATACTCTTAAAAATTATAAAGAGGCTTTGTTTATGTGGGTTATACCTATCACTATTTAGCATATTAGAAACTAAAACATCCTAATATTATTATGACGATAGTTTTGACCTCACAGACCCTCTGACTTTGAGAACGGCTGGTCTAAATGAACAGGGAAAATAACAAACAAACAATGGGAAAGTAAATGAGGGTCATTTGAAAGAATTTATGTGCTGCAGTTAGCACTTACATGGCTACTTTGGTTTTGTGAAGTGCTTTACAAATATGATCTTGTGTGATCCTCCCGACAGCTCTGACAGATGGGTGCTAGTGGGAGCTAACATCATTCGATAGATTAGGAAGCTGAGACTGAAAGAGGTTAAGTGACTTGCCCAGGGTCACACAGCTAACTAGTATGTGGGACTGGATTGGAACTGAGGTCTTCCTGACTTCAGAGCCAGCATTTTATCTGCTGAGGCAGCCACATGGCACAGGGGATATAGTCCTGGTAAGGAAGACCTGAGTTCAAGTGCTGCCCCTGATACATCCTAGATGTGTGACAATTGACAAATTGCTCTGGCACAGTGCCCTAGGCCACCCTCTAAACATGTGTTATAAAGGGATTGATCATCTGCACCAGGTGACAGAGTTCCCCATACCAATGAAATCACAGATCTATAGCTCCCCACTCTCCCCAATTCAAGAGAAAGAAATGATTCCTGGAAAGGAGAGAAGATCGAGAAAGTTCTAATTTGTAGGATTCAGAGACTTTCTTCCTTCTGGACTTTGTCTGGTGTTTGATGCTGTAGATAATAATAAGCTTGAACCACTTTGAGGTCAAAATATAAGAAAAAGAGTCTCTTAGAAAACCAGGCTCATCAAGAATAAAGGGAGAAAGTCAAGACAGATTCCCTAGCACGTCGGTGCATCCGTGGCCTTCCTTGGCTGAGCCTATGCTTGGGGAAGGGTGACTTCCCTTGTCACCCACAAAGCAGATTAACTGAGCCAGAGAATCTCTTGGCTCCTTGATGGCCTTACCTTCCTCCCCTGCATAGGCCAGAATGGAGCGGGCACGCATCTGCTTCCCATCAGTCGTTTTGCCAGAACAAGTATGTGAACAGGAGGACCACCCTGACCACATGCTGAGCACACAGTCCTTGGGACATGGCACGTCACAGGCCACAGGAATTGGAAAGATGGCATCTCTGCACAGCTGTCTGTCAACCTCTTCTCCTGGGGAAGCAAGGGCCAGAAACAGTCCATTACAATTACATTCATTTCAAATGTGCCATTGAGACCAGATGGTCACAACAAATAAATTAGACATTTTCCCCCTTTTTTATTGGACAAAACCAGAGTTGACAGATGAGTTGTCAAAGTGGGGCCCCTCTTGCTAAACATGAAAAGAATGCAGACTTTGCCACCCAGACCCAGAGGAGGCCTGAAGCCCAACTGCAGACAAGCTTCCAAGGGGCCCCTGCTAGGTTCCTTTGGAGATGTCTTCATGTATCACACCCCAGTCTCATTTGGTGCTATCAAAAATAAGTTGTGCACTAAGCTTCCATTGAAGGTTTACAGAAGGTCTGACATGAAAGCCACTCCTCTCCATCTTGTGGAAAGGAGCCACGATTTCCACATAAATAATGAATAGATTTAGAGCACCTGCCATATGCCCTCATGAGCCATCTCATGAGCCATATCACGAGCATCTAGATTTCAGAAATCCTGTGATAAGGACCGTTGAGAACTTATGGGGTGTGTGTGTGTGTGTGTGTGTGTGTGTGTGTATGTGCATGTGTGTTCGTGTGTGTGTACATGTATGTGTGTGTGTGTGTGTGTGTTTGACAACTGGAACATTTCAATCTGATTATTAAAATGGATTTTATCAGTTGAATATATGGTATATAAATGAGAGAAGAAAAACAGTAAAAAAATCCTTGGAAAATTCTGCTTAAGATGATCTGGTTTTATCGCCAGAATGGGAGAAGACCAAATCATCAAACAAATTTCAATTTTATTCAGTTCAGTATTCATTAAATACCTACTGTTTACAAGGTACTGTGCAAAACTAAGGAAACAGTCAAAGAGGAAATAAAGCCAGTCTCTTCCCTCAGTGACTTTACCATCTACTGATAGGCCTGCTCATACATTAATATCATTTAACCCATGCGGATGTAGGGGATGGAACATATGTACAAGAGATGCACAGCACAAGAATGGGTAGATGGGTTGTGATGTACACCAATGAAGATGTCACACCATAGGCTTTGGGATCCTATTAAGTTATTTCTGGAAGGGACCTTTGAGATGAACAAGTTCAATTCCATTATTTTAACAGAGGAAGCTGAGGCACAGAGAAATGATGTGATGTGTCCAGGGTCACAATCTAATAAGTATCTCAGGTAGGATTTTCATTCAAGTCGTCCTGACTTCAAGTCTTGTACCCTAACCATGGAATCTGCTGCCTCTCAGTGTGAATGCTGATCCATGGAAGAGTGAGAATGAACACAACAGGAAAGAAAAGAAGAGCAGGGAACACGCTAGCATTCTTCAGCAGGAGATAGGGGGTGGAGAGAATGAAAAAGCTATAGGGAAAATGGAAATACACCTACAGTCTGAAGATGCCAATGTTTCCCTAAAAGAATCTTAAATAATCCCAAGTGAATTGGAGACACAGTTTGGTCAACTTTGTTGGGCTTATTAGTGCTGAGAGGAAAAGGCTGATGTGGCAGAAACTATCCTTCTTCCAGACATCATGCCCATAGCAAAGGCTGGCCAGATTTTTAGTATGGAGAATAGGCAAGAAAGCATGTTGCTTGGTATATACCAAACCCTCACAACATATCTTTTCATTAATTTTCTCACTCATTCATTTGTTCCTTCCTTCATTCATTCATCCAATCCATTCACTTATTCATTCAAGTTACCTCAAAGAGGAGAAGACTTCAAATGAATGGACATGATTTTGGACATAATTATTTTTGGGGTGCCCCTAGGGGCATACAAGTCCCAGACTGTATGGGGGGTGGTGGTGCTCTTTTGGGTCTGCCATGGTAAATAGAAATCAAACAGATGAAGAGATCTTTGAGGCATCATGCCTAAGACTGCCCAGCTTATCATCAGGAATTCCCTATAGGAACCCAAACAGGAACCTGGATATTGAAAACTGGCAAGATATATTCCTGGACTAGAATAAGTACCCCCAGACTGCTTCATAGAGAGACAATGGATTTTGGGCTTTTGTGGTGGAGGACATTGAGGAACATTCTGTTCCAATGCAATTTTTGAAGCCAACAGCTCAGATGTGTCATCAATCACCATGATTGTTCTAATGGCAGCAGATGCCATGAGATCCTTAAGGACAGGGAGCACAGTATTTGCCATTCTTTGTATTCCCAGCATTTAGCACAGTGCTTGGCACACAAGTACCCAATAAATGTTTGTTGACCGACTGCTTTATATTTTATATCGCTTTGAGGCTTGAGGGTTATCTGTATTTATGTCTAATTTCCTTTGTCCTTACAACAGTTCTCAGAAAGGTGCTGTTACTATTTCCATTGCACAACTGCAGAAGCTGAGGAGGGCTCACATGGCTTGCTCAGGTTATGTAGCTTGTAAATGTCAAAGCCGGATTCAAGCCCAGGGCTTCCTGACTGCAGTTAAGTCCAGAATTCTGGCTCTTATGCTGCCATGCAGGAACAAGCTGTGGCAAAATGCACAGGGCATGCCGGGATTGGGCGAGATTGGATAAAGTCATGGGGAAGCAGCCACCTTCAATTTCACATTCTGAAAGAACTCTAGGTGAACGTGGAGTGATTGACTAAAATATATGAGTTTTCATTGCAAACAGTGACCTAGCAGCAGTCTATGAGCCAGAGACACCACTTCTGGACAGTACTATAACTGTAGACAGCTATGGAGCCTGTCGCTGTGTTGGGTCTTGATCAACACCACCCTTGAAGGAGATAGAAGCTTGTGGTTAGTCATAATTTGGAAGTCTTTCTGCCTTTCCAGAAGAGAGGCTGGAAAGAAAAAAAAAAAACTTAGGATGAAAGCAGTTAGAAATGCTGTCCTCCAAAGGGTTAGAAAAGTGAGAGTGGGACCAGTTTGGGATGGGGACAAGCAAGAGGTGAGAGGAGCTGTTCGTCTGAGAGACCAATTTACTCAGCCTCAGATAGAGCAGTTATCTACAGCCCCTGGCACGTGGATTAGAGACTCAGCACCAATCTGGGCTGGGTCTCCTTCCATCTGTGGCCAACCAGACAGAAATAGAAACTAATAAGAAGCAGGCCAGCTACATCCAGATTTCATTTAGTGGGAAACAGATGGCCAAAGATGAAAAGGAATTTAATAAAGTGATCTCCTTTTTCTGTGAAAGAGGTACATGCAGGCTATGCGCTCTCAGCTCTCCTGGAAGGATGATGAAACATTGAGCCAGCCATATTTGCTCATACAGTCAGCCTTCTGACGAAGGGCACTACTTTGGTGATTGACATTGATTGGCAATGTAGACCTTGGATCATGGAATAAGGTAAAAGCCACTGACCCATAGGGAGATAGCGTTCATGCCTTCAACATCATTAACTAACTTCACGTGCCATGAACTAGAACACTTAGGAAGATGTTCCTCAGGATTGGTGGGTTTTTGTTTATTTTTGGATTTTTGGGGGCAGTTAATCCCTTTACCCACTGCCCCCTAACCTTGACACCATGCATCAGCCTCAGCTATCAAATGTGGGATATCTAGCTTTTCTTAAGCAACCAATTATATATTTTTAACCCACCTGAAAGGAGTATGGATACTGTTTACTTCTGAGAGGCAGTGCGGTAAAATGTGTGGCAATGGGTAAGTAATTTGCTGCTCAGTATTTTAAGTAATTCTCTAAGATGAATGTTATAGAGAAAGTGCCCATATGACTTTGTAGAGGGAGTTGCCTCACCCTCATATTCCCTGTACTAATGAAACCACAGGCCCAGCATATCCAGTCATCTTGCCTAAACTTGCCTAAAATCAGCCCCATATTATCAACTGCTTATTAGTTGTGCCATAGGTGGGTCAAACTCAACACTGGGGTTATCTTTCCCCTAACGCATCCCTCTCTGAACGTCCTTACTTCTGCCAGGGTCCAGCCATGTTTCCACTGACCCAAATTCACAACCTCAGAGTCCCGCCTAATTCTTTCCTTTCCCCCATTTGTCTCCCTATAGCAAGTCAGTTGCCAAGTCTTATTGATCCTTCTTCCTCAATACTTCTTGCAGCTGTCCCCATATTATTACCAACAGCCCCTTGATACAGGTCGACATTTCCTTTCTCTGGCTGATTACAATAGCCTCCTAACTAGTTCTCTTGCCTTGAGGCTCTCCTCTGTCCCATCTTTCTTCCATATAACCACCATACTAATATTCTTGAAGCACAGCTCTGACCATTGCCCTTGATCAAGAAGATTCAGTAGTTCACTATTACCTCTTGGATGAAAGTTATTTGGCTCTAACAATCCTTTTAGGAAGGTTCTGTGTCATTTCTCTCTCTGATATACTTCTAGTCAACCTGGTCCACTTTCTCCATCTTGCACTACTGTGCCTTTATGGGAAAGGCTGAGCCCCATACCCAGGATGTTCTTCCTCTGGGCTTCCCTTTTGGAATTTATAGCCCTATTCAAGGCTTAGTCCAAACACCTCCTATAAGAGACCTTTCCTCATCTCCCAGTTGTTGATGCTCTATTCCTTCTGAAAATCACTTTGTAATGATGGATCTGGGCATGTGATATTTTTATACAGTAAAATTTAAGATCCCTGAGGGCAGGGATTGTCTCATTTTCTAGTTTTCTGGCCACAATGTTGGGTGCATCAGGCCTTTGGTGAGTGAACTGAATACCAAATAGTGGTGTGCCAATAGACAAAGGACCTTCTTTTTGCAAAATGATACTACAAGGGCATTTTCTTTTCTCAAATTCTTGATGGTCCTAGAAAACTGGGTGGTTACCATAACTAACTCAGATATCTTGAGCCTAGTGAAACCTTAAAAATGTGGTATACTGTTGTTGTCTATAAGATTAACTCACTGGGAGGAACTGGGAGGGCCAGCAACCCTGAGGTGAATAGAAAACATGGGTTTATCTGAGTCTGGAGAAGGAGGGGAACTGAGGGTCTATGGCCAAGGCAGCCAAGCCCTGAACAAAGTGGGAAATAGATGGAAGGGCCTATATAGTTCAGGAAGCTGAGCCAACTTCTAAGCCCACATTAGGTATATTTTAGACTTATACTTTGTGATTTAACAAGTTCGAACACTGGGTGCCTGCTCAGTGTTGACTTACTTCACCAGAATATCAGAAAAGCCCTTTTGAAAAACCCCATTTCAGTCTTGAGGGTACTTAGGGGGCCTCTCAAATCAAGAACATATGTTCATTGTTCTCTACCCAGTAGGGGCTCAGTAAATATTGTTGAATTAATGAATGAAAACTTCTATGCTTAGGGCAGGAGCTTCTGGGGAGATTCAGTAGTACCCTGGAAGCCTAGGTAGGGCCTGAGAGACTCCTGAGAGATTCAGATGGGCAGCTGTCTAGCATTTGAGTAAAGGTCAAGAAAGGCTAAACAAAGAAAAGGAAGGAAACCTCAGGGAGTCCCACCTGCCTCTGGCTGACCTCTTTCCTGTCTGTTTCCTCTTTGGTTGTGAATGTACAGGCACTTGTTATAGGGGCACCAGAATATTTCACACTCTTATTCAGTGAACTATGCTATTAAAGTGGAAGGTCTGAACCATCATTAGACCAATGGAAAGGACATTGCCCCTCTCTAGGGCAGCTACCCTGCCACTCTGATGATGAGATTTAGGCCCATGCCAGAGCTCTGCTCCAGCTGCCCATGTCTGGAACATACATCCCACTCTTTCTGAAATTGGTATAGTTCTTACCTTGTACCCATACCAGTGCCACTGCCTTCTCTAGTTTCTCTCTCTCTCTCTCTCTCTCTCTCTCTCTCTCTCTCTCTCTCTCTCTCTCTCTCTGTCTCTCTCTCTCTCTCTCTGTCTCTGTGTCTCTGTCTCTGTCTTTCTTTCTCTCTCTGTCTCTGTCTCTCTCTCAATGTCTCTCTGTCTCTGTCTGTCTATCTCTGTCTCTCTCGAAATTTCTCAAGAGGATTTTCATCTTGACATCATAAACACATATGCTACCTCCCTGCCCCCACCCAAAAAACTCTGTTTTGTAACAGAACTTTCCAGGGCCAATAGCACCAAACTGCTGCTTTGCAACTACAGAATGCCTCGTTTTGAGGAGCTCAAGAGATTTTCCTAAACTTGTAAAAGGTACATTTTACAGGAAACATATGGAGAAAAAAGACATGTGCAAACCCCAGGGCTAAAAAAGTATGTCATCTCCGCAGCCTGATTTTCTATTGGCATCATATCTGTGTGCTTCTCAGTTTTCCTTAGAAAAGAGGGAAAAAGGGAAAAACCCATTTGCTTCAATGGTGTGATCTATAACTTTGAAAAATATTCGAATTGATGCTTTTGGTTTTTATGTCACTGCCACTTTTTGAAAACCCCCTCCCCCCACCAAGCCCTTCTACACCAACCAAAGAAAATAATTTATACAAGACAAGCTGGCACACTGACTGTTCTTTTCAATGCATTACTCATGCTGCACCGAGAGTTCCCCAGCTTTCTACCAAGAATAGAGAAGTAGGTTTAAGCATTTGTTGTCTGGGGCCATCATTGGTCATAGCAATTACTTAAAGTTCTCTTTTTTTAAGCATTCTTTCCTTTCCAAAGTTGTTGTCCTGCATTCTTTTTTCTTAATTCTGCCTGCTGCATCCCTTTATATGTCTCCCCATATTTTCAGGAGTTCTTCATATTCATCATTTCTTAAAGGATGGTAATACCCTTAAGTCACAATTTGTATAGCCATCCCCTAATTAATGAGTGTTCTTTTTATTCTGCTATGAACATTTTAATGTGTATTTAGCCTTTCTTTCTATCTTTGACCTACTTAGGGGAGAAACCAAGCAAAGGGAGAGTTGGGTCCAAGATGGTAGACAGTTCAGTAACTTTTCAGCAAAATGATACATAAATTCAAATTGCTTTCCAGAATGGCTGGACCAATTTGTAGCTTCATGCAAAGTATACTAGTATGCCTGTTTTCCTACAACCCCTCCAACATCAACTATTTACACATTTTATTTTCTCTATCAATTTGCTAGGTTTGAAAGACAGCCTTAGAGATGTTTTAATTGTGTTTATCTTAGTTTTAGTGATTTAGAACATTTTCTTCTGTGGCTGTTGATAGCCTATACATCTTTTATAAAAAACTGTTTATATCCTTTTATCTCAAAGGCACCATGTTCTATTTGTCTTATAGCTATAGCCAAACTAGGCAAAACCAAGTGGATGAGGAATTCTTAGAAAGGAGGCCACAGAAAAGTAAGATCAGACTTGCTTTGAGGACTAAATATATTTTTGGAATGCTCTCCACCAGATTACCTCTCATTTTCTTTTTGAAATGGTTAAAGAATGTTGTTTCAATCATCAGTCTTGCTAGTTAGTTAATACAATCTTGTGAATCATTTTCAGAAATGTTTAGATCCACAAACATTATTTTTACTCTTTACTCATCCTCTATCCTTAGTGATACCCACTTCCCTTCTCCACCATAGGCCCACCAGTCTACTCATCTTTATACCACGGGGCAATTAGTATGTGAGTATTTGCCAATACTCCTGAAAGTTTCCTTGAAGATTTTCATAAGAACGTCAAAAAGAGTTGAAGGAGATTCATGTGGATATCACGATTCTTCATTCAAGAAACAGTTATTTATTGAGAGTCAATTGTGATCTCAAGGCATACTATAAATAGGAACTCATCCATCTAGCAGCAGGGGAAAACGGGGAAAAGAACGTTAGAAATCATTTGATAAAAAAGGAAAATAAAGCACAGTCTGGCTAATGTCCCCAGATTCATAAAGTCAGTGATGGAAAGGGATTACTCTGCTCTGATTTGGAGATTAGTGCTGAAACAACAATTTGCTCTTCCACCTATTTCAGAACACACACACACACACACACACACACACACACACACACACACACACACACATACACGATTAACATTTCAATTTCTCCTATATCCCAAGAAATACCCTGTAAACATCAAGAAGCCTTTTGATTGTGGACAAAGTGCCTGCCCCATTTACAGTTAGTATTTAATTCAGTGGATCCCTTGTGGGGGGGGGGGAATCTATACCTTGAAAATTGGAGCTAAATTGGATTTGGGTTGGTACACATGGCCAGAATTGTGCGTAAGGATTACTTCTATAGCCTACACATGCATACACAGACCACTTAAGCATGATGGTGAACCTGCAGTTTTAGAACCTAAAAATCATAAGTTTATATAACAAGAAAAATGATAAAAATACAGTATATGTTTGCAGGAATGAATTTGTTCACTGAGATACTATAAATAGACAAAAGTCAATCATATCACAACAAAAAGCCTATTTAACATGGGACCTTTTAATAATAATTATGGAGCTTGATTTTTGATTTTTGCAACCCTTAGCCTTTCTCATTATTTCCTTCTCTCTTTAGCTATTTTCTCTATTGTATATTATGGATCAGATTGGCCAGTCTCATTTTGCCAGATCATCAAATTACTTTCAGGGTTTTCACCTCTTTGTTATTCATTTTTTCTACCTCTTTAGACATGATTTCTTTCCTTTTTTTCAAGTCCTTATTATCTTGTCTTTCCCACATCCTTTCTTTCCTTCCTTTGTCTTCCCTCCAGTGATATCTCTGTTCTCCTTCCTCTGTGACCTGAGCAAGATTGAATCAGGTGACCTTGAGGTATAAGGCAGCATTACTAGTCCCCCTGAGCTATCCAGACCTGTCAGACTTTCCAATTTCAGACTGAAATGTGCTAAAATACGTGACCTCTAAATCCTGAGGTGCTATGGGGCATATTTTAATAAAATACTTAAAGGCACAAGATGCTGCAAATAAATGTTGAGAAATTATATTGGGTTTCAACCATAACTTTGAATTTCTCTGCTTTAGTGAAGTTAACTCCACCCTTAGGGTGGAGTGTCAGCTGACTGAGCAGGGAGTTATGCAAACAGTTCTCTGATATCATGGCCCAGATTTCCCCATAAGTAAGTGTCCGGGGCTAGGTTGAGGGAAAGCCTCTTTCCTATCTGGAGGTTTTGTTTTACAGAAGTTCTGAAGGCAGAGTCCACACTTTGGATTCTGCTGCTCATCCTTCACTATGACCCTGGAGTCTTTCAATCAAAGGATACTTATGGAATGTCTCTGAGATACTCCTTTATCCAAGGAACCACAGACACTTGGTGTGAGAGATCCAAATGAAAATAGAATTGACTTTCTCCTGGGGTGGAGAATCATAGAATCACAGCATTGGAAGAGACCTCAGCTGCCAGCTAGGCCAATCCCTTCCTTAACCAGACACCCCTTTGGAGCACCTCCAATAGGTGCTCATCTAGCCCCTGCTTGGAGGCTTCCAGTGAGGAGGCAACCCAGGCCAGCATGGGAGAGCCCTCATTGCTTAGAGGATTTCCTTACATCAAACCAAAAAATCTCTGTTGTCCCCAGCCAATATCCACCATGTAAAACCTAGCCAATTAAAAATAAGAGTGTAACTGGGGATTTCACATGTCATTCACAACACTTCCTTGCCAGATTTTGGCTGGCCACACGTGCTAGTTAAATAGTTCTCTCTGCAGAGTGTGTGAATGCCCTTTGAGTCTTTCAGTGGAGAAGGGAGGACAGAGAAGTTAAGCTAGATGGGGACTAGATCATGGTCAGCTAGAGTGAGGGAATTCAGCGGGGCAAGCTTTAACGTGGACCTCCATTTACTTCTTTTCCTTTGTATTTCTTTGCCCATCCTAGAGACAACCTGGTAAGTTTGAGAGGTTGGAAGTCTTGGGTCTGCTGGTTGATGCTAACTGCTGGCAAGGGTTGTTTCTGCATCAGAAAACACAACCATCAAAAAGAGCCTGGGCCTAAACCCTAACCTAGTTTCTCACAGTACATGGACTGGAGTTGCTTGGATAGTGCAGAGCCAAGGTGAAATGTTACAATGTATATTAAGCAATCCTGCTTTGATGCCTGCCTCATCCTCCTGGTACAACAGCACCAGATTTTGGTGCTGTTGCTTCTTGAGTTCATGTGGGTTGTTTCATCATTCTTTAACTGCCTTTTAAAATTACCAATAGTCATCCCTCTGAGACTGTCTCTCAGACTAATTTCTTTAGCCACGGCCTCTACCCTGAGCTAAAGTCCAGTGTCTTCTGCAGATTCAGTCTATTATAATGGAGCTCATTATTGTCCGCTACAAACCTGCCCTTTCCCCAAGTTACCTATTTTTGTGAATGGAGCCCTCTTACCAATTACTGAGACCCCCCAAATCTCAGTGGTATTGATATTTTCCTCCAGTATTCTCACTTTGTCAGTGGCTGAGCCTTGTTGTTTCTACTTAATTCCATCTTTTGCACTTCATATGACCATGATCCTAGTACCTATTATCACTCACTTTGACTATTGTAATCACTCACTAATTGCTTTGCCTATTTTCAGTACTTTCCCTTCTCTGATTTTTCCTGCACACAGTTGCCAAAATGTTCTTCCAAAAGCACCAGTCTGATCAGGTCACTCGTTTTCTCAAGAACATTCAGTCAAGGCTCCCAGTGAGGGGAAAACATAAACCCCATCACCTGGCATTGAAGGCCCTCCATCAACTGTATCCAATATGCCTTTCCAGTCCTATTTCATATTATTCCCTTTCTCCCACTATTCTCTAATGAGACTAGCCTGGAATCTTATGTTTCCCATCTCTATGTCTGTTTATAGGTTACCTTCCGTATCTTCAATGTGCTCTTTCTTCATATGTTTCTTAAAGTCTTTCTTTTCCTTCAAAGCTCATCTCAAGTGCCACCTCCTCTGTGAGCTATGAAGGCTTCCTAGATATCACCACTACTAAAAGTGCTCTTTTGCCTCTCAAATTCTCCCAGGGTGTTTCCCTGTAGCTTTCCTTTGGCCCAATTCCTCAATACCCCGCACAACATCATACTTATCTAAGCAGTGCTGCATCTATACCATTGGTAGTTTGGAAGCTCCCTGAAGGCAGGAACTATGTCCATCTTCACCTTTATATCTCCATGACCTAGCATAGCTGAAGTTTGAGTAATGCTCATTGAATGGAAACAATGCCAACAACATATATTTCACCTACAACTTTGCAAAAGGGCCCATTTAGCCACTGATTTTTCTTTTCCCTGAACACAGTAGGTAAGACATGCTCAAACAATTGAATTGCATTCCTTTTATGGGGTAAACCTTTCCAAGAGTATATTGATTCCACTAAGCATATCTGGAGCTCATCAATAATCTGCTCCGGTGGAGAAGATACATTTTTATAGCATCTGGTTTATTTCTTTAGGGGTTTACTCTTCGAAGCAGCCTAATTGCTTCTGACATTTCCATAATGATTTTATGAACACCTTGACCTTTGACACCTTCCTTTTTTGAAGCTCATAACATAATAAACTGCCATAAACTGTACATTCTTAAGGAAACAACAACAGCCACTCCAAGTCCTCTCATTGTGGAGAGAGCCTCATCTGAGGGACAATTCCACCTCCTGCTGGAATGTTGCTTGGAACACTCAACTTCAGCCATCATTTCACAACTTGACTGCAAGGATTAACAGGGCATGTCCTTCTCCACAGAACAGAATGGACCTGCCAAACCTGTCCTTATATGTGTTTAGTAAAAGGGTGAATGCAAAGTCACTGAAAGAATCCAGTTCAAAATAAGCA
>WOXC01005764.1:97500-273341 GCA_011680675.1 Gymnobelideus leadbeateri
TGCCTTCTCTGATCTAACAGTATGATTTGCTTCAAGTATTTTTTTTAGTAACTGTGGTATTAGCTTCTAGGCATAATCAGGTGAATACCAGGAAGTCAACTTTTATCTTTGTTATCTTCCTTGTTCAGGCTGAGTTGGCACTTAACAGGAATAAGATAGTGGATTGATTTGAATTTCCTGGCTGTTACTGAATTGTGATACATTCCACCACCTCCCTCTCCATCCCAGTGTTCTTCAGGCCAGTGACACTGGCCTCTTTGCTCTTTTTCAAATCAGACATTCCATCTCCTGGCTCTGGGAGTTTTCACTGCCTATCCCTCATACGTAGACTATTCTCCCTCCTTATTCCTGGCTTCCTGGCTCCCTTCAGGTCTCAGCTAAAATTCCACATTCTACAGGGAGTATTTCCCAAGCCCTCTTACTTCTAATGTCATCCCTCTTTTGAAGATTTGATCTCATCTATAACTTGACTGGACAGAGAGTCAATCTCCAGCATTTGTGTGTTTTAAGTTTCTCACATGTTTGCAGCTATGCACAGTAGAGAAGATGTGCCTGCCCACGTTTGTGGACTGACTTGTATCCTATGAAGAGCTTCTCTGGTCTTCTTTACATACTGTTGACAAAAGCTCCCTTCACTTTTATTGCCTTTGTCTTTAAAACTCAAATTGTGAGTCGCAACGATGACCCTAAAGATTAGTGCAAGGTCTTTGGGATCTATGCCTGAGCCTGTGAAGTCAGTGATGTGGCTTAGGGAGAAAATAAAGGTGTTAGAGAAACTTAGTGTGGAAATGTCAGCAGCTGCTGGCAGCCATGACTTTGGTGTTAATGATAGAGGATTCATTCTATCTGCAAAAAGGAGGAGAATATTTGCAAAAGTGTCTATGAATCCCCTCCAGAAAGTGCTAACAGGCCCTCTCAAGTGTGTGATGAGGCGATTGGAAAAATGGGAAAGTGACTGTTTGTGGGCACCTTGACATTGTGTTAATGTTAATGTATTAATTATTTTTATGAAAATTGTAGGCAGAAAGGGGTAACTTTAGCAATCTTTAGTGAAAGATCTCAGTTCTTGGTGGTTCTGGGAAACTAACCCCTGTTTCCCACAGGTTTAATGTGTCCACATTTGTTTTTTACTTTTGTGCTATTTTGGAGGAAGGTTATTCCCAAGAAGTTGAGGACTGACCACAGTTTGCTGTTGTTATTGTTACTTCCTCCGTTAGATTGTGAGCTCCTTGAGGGCAGATACTATATTTTCCAGACATCACTGAGTAGGTTCTTCATAAATGTTTGCTGACTGACTGACATGGTTTTCTCACTGATTTAGGACAATTTTCAAGCCATGTATGTAGCTATATTATAGAGAAAAATTATTCCACTTTGGTCTTGTCAGCTCATTGAAAAACTCTCAGTTTTTGACTATGAATACATACATACATACATGACTAATAAACACACAACATAGGACCCAAACACTAATCAACCAAGTGTGAGCAACTAAACATATTTTTGGCTTAAAAATTATTTTCAGAAATAATTTCTTATGAGCATACACATATCATTCAGGGAAATCACTTTATAAAGACTGCTGGAAAGACTTCCAGGGAAATTATCTGGGATAATTGAGTTACCATCCACTACTCAACTTGGGTCAAATAGCAAAATGATCTCACCAAGCTCTTTCAAATTATAGCAGCCATTAACCTGCTTCCCTCTAGAGAAACTGAGTCCAGTTAAAGTGAAAATCAGAGAACCTCAGAATCCTCAGAGCTGGAAGGAACCTGAGGACCTTCTTGTGGGTCCTTTACACCTGGTTGAGGGCTTCATCTCCAATCTTTGAAACACAGTTATCCAGCCTTGGCTGGAAGGATGCTAGTAAAGAGGAGCCCCTTTCCTGTCCATTCCAATTGGGGGCAGTTCTCAGAGTTTGGAAGGTTGTCATGTTATCAAGCTTAGCACTGCCCTTTTTCTGTCGCCTTGCTCTACGTGTTCCTGGCTCTACACTCTAGGGGTAAGTAGAGTCCTATATTGCCCCTTCCTCATGTTAGCTCTCTAAATAATGAACCCCACCTATCATTCTCCAATAACTCTGCCCTCCCTCACCCTGATTCCTCTTCCAGGTGAAATCTCCCCACTTCCTTCACCTGATTCTACTCTGTCATTATCCCCAGACCATTCACTATCTGTGTCACCCTCTGCTTGATCTTTATGGCTCATTGATCTCCTACCTAGAATATGGGACCCTGGACTGGCCAGAATACTCCAAATATGATCTGAGCAATGCAGGGGACTTATGGGACTAGTGTTTCCTTGGTTCCAGATATTAATGTATCTTATAATGTAGCTTAAGGTCTCACCAGCTTTTTTTGGGGGGGCGGGGCAGCCATATGGCAATTCCCTTGACCATCTCTGAGTCACCTTTAAATAACTCTAAGTGTTATTATCTATGTTTTCCTCATGTCTTCCTCACCCCAGAGATGTATGATAATTACGACATATAAATTTTGAGACCTACTAATATCATGTTCAAACTTAAACTCCATGAAATATATACCCGATTTAAAAAAAAAAACAGACCTGCATATTTAGTAATGATTTTGGAATAAGAAAGGAATTCATAAGCAAAAGGGAATTTCTGGGCCCAGGATGCCACTGTAAAACCCACTGGAAGGATGAATGAGAATGTGAGAGCACGGCTTCATCCCTCTGGGAAATCTGCTGCTGACTCGGAAACCAGACTTTATGAACTTTACCCAGGGAATAGTGGAAATGCTGCTTCCAGGAGTCAGCCTCACCTATCTTCACCGCAGAAGTCTGGCTTGTCCCATCCAAGATCAATAACTAGCCATAATACAGAAACCCAGAAACACTTTTTTTGGGTTGAGACTTCTCAGTTTTAGCAAAACCATCTTTCCCTTTTAATTGACAAATGCATTAAATTTCTCTTTAAGATAACAATGCCAAGGAAACTCAAGAAAATAAAGATTGACATTTCCTTTGAAAAGTCATAGGAAAGCTAAATTTTAAAAGTTCTCTCATGTCATAAAGAGCCTTATACACAGAGTTTGGTTTCACCTTGATAATGGACTCCCAGAATCTCAGGATATGAGAATTGTAAGAGGCCTTGGAGACACCCAGGCCACCCAGCTCATTTGACAAATGAGTATTTCAATAATTCTAAAGACCACATCATGTGTGGCTAGCCACCAAGCCGAGCTCTGGGATGTACCGCCCCCCCCCCCCCAACATGCTTGGCAACTCCATTAGTGAACTTGGCAACAGGAAGACACGTATCTTCATTGATATTGCAGGCATTAATCAGGCTTTGAGTCATGGAGGTACAGCTTTGACTTGGCACAGCAGAAAAATACAGAGATAGCCATAGTGTTTTCCCCATCCAGATAATTATTTTTAGATGTGAAATGCATTGCCATCTGTCATCTGTGCAGGGCAAACAGATTAAGCAAAAGTAGGTAGAGACACTTTTGTAACTGGATAAAATTCATTAGGTTATTTGAAAATATTTAATAATGCTGACCTACTGAGGAAACTTTTGCATCTGAAAAGGCAACTGACATTGAACTGTGTCTAGTACAAGGACATATAGATGATTAAAATAAAATGTTAAGGCTGGGAAGAGCATGGAAAGGGACATTTAGGGCTAGGTCTTTGGTGGATCCTTCCTGATCTCCTGCTTATTGTGGCCTCTTAGATCCCCTCCTTCTCTTTGAGACACATCTCAAGAACCACATGAAACCTTTTTTGATCCCCCAACTGCTGTGCCTCCTCTCCCAAAACTACCTAGTATTTTTGTGCATATATTCTCTATACTTAGTTATGGCACATGCCACTTGAATGTGAACCCCTTGAGGGCAAGGGCTCTTTTCTTTCTTCTTGTGTGGATCTCCAGCTCTTTGTACAGTGTTTAGCTTAACATAGCAGGGATTTGGGAAATGCTTGTTGAATTGGATCAGTTTTGACAAACTCATCTTTCACAATCCTCATCACCATCTTCCAGGCAGCTCATTAAGTTTTGATAGCTCAAAATAAGTGTAAACAATTGTTTTTATTCTGGCCAGAAACTCAGAGGTTCTTTTTCTCCCAGACTGATTCTTTTGTGAAGGCAAGCTAGGCCATCTTTCCCCTCAATTCCTACCTAGCCCTTAACTACTGAATGGGTGTTGCCTCAGGCAAACAGGCCTGGGAAAGACCATAGCTTAAAAAGGCCAAGGTTTCTCACTGCATCAGGGCCATTGCCAATCATCCTGACCTATGTTGTGACACTAAGAGCCTGTAGAGCAGAGTTAGGCTGGTGACTTTGTATAGCTCTCTCTCTCTCTCTCTCTCTCTCTCTCTCTCTCTCTCTCTTAAATCCAATTAACATCACTCCTCTGATGTCATTGGTCCTCACTGCGAATGAAGGACAAAGAACAATAGCTTCCTTCCAAAAATGCTATACTCAGGCCTGAAGATAAGACTGCAGGTCTAGGCAGACCACAGCCTGGTGGCCACTTCACTGACATTAGCTAGACTAGCTGTCTCTCTTAATGGAGTTCACTGTGGCATAAAGCTTCTTGGCTGCCATGCCTCCCTGTTGATTCATTTGGAGATTGTCACTCAGTAAAATTCTAACATCACAGTATCTCTGAGCTGGAACGGGCTTCTGAGGCCATCTAGTCCAACATGCCTGACAAGAGGCCATCCAGCCTTCATTTGAGGACCTCTTGTGAGGGTTCCGATGTCCCTCAGGGTCCCTTTGAAGCATCCTCACATAGTAGGGTTTCTTCTTTTTCAACCACTCTGATCATTTTCCTCTGAGCACTGTCTAGCTTGTCTCAGTATCAAGATCGTTTTTACCTGAATTTCTGACTGGAGCGGTAGCTGAATTCCATCTGCTCCCATCTGTCCTTATCTGGGGGCTACTTTCTCTCCAAGGATGATGACATAGACAAAAGCGAGGCTCACTTTAGAGCTGAAGACTGGTCATGCCAGCCCATTCTTAAGATCTCCTAGTTCCTTTTTTCAAGGTCAAGCAGATAATTCCTCCCCCAACTTTTATGCCCATAGCAATACCCAGGACAATCGGATATTTTTGGTCCGAATTCCTGAGGGTTACTTCACGGGCCTACTTTGGATAGACCTCTTATGGTGAATTTATGAGAAGACGTGATCAAGGGTGAGGGTCAAGGATGGTCTACTGTTATCTGCATTGCTGAAGGGAAGAGCCACGTTAATGAGAGCTCAGAGCCACTAGAGTATTAAAGCATTCTCAAGACTTTACAGTACCAATTATGTAACCTGAAAGACAGCCCCAGGCATGGCCTACACATATATGAAACTGTCGACTTAACGAGACATCTCTGGCCAGATCTACACCATCTGGAGGAGGTGTGAGAGAGTTTCTTTTCCTAAGAGCCAGAAGGATAGCTTCTCATGCTGCCTCCAGTGTCTAGCCCAGATTCATCCTGTTATTGAGGACAGTGGCTGAATAGCAGAGTGGAGCGGCTCTTAGGTCTGTCACTCAGAGTCAGAAGGGCCTTTAGAGGCCACCTTGACTAATCCCTCTTGTTACAGTTGAAGATCATGAGGCAAATGGCTTATCCTAGTTTACACAGCAAATTAGCGGCAGAATATGAGCTTGGGTGAGGCAGTTTACCACTATGGACTTCTAGTTTCACTATTGTAAATGATGGGAATATTCAACATGGATCCAAAGGGTTTTCAAATAGATTATCTCAATGTATCCTTCTGGCAACTCCGTGATCCAGGCACGGGATTAACCAGGATGAGTGTATACAATCCCATGGAGCATATGAAGGGCCTGGAGACAAGGGCATTCGCCCAGGCAACAGGATGAGGGGGGTGAGCCAGCTGTACCCAGGTAACAGGGGAGTGAGCCAGCATGATGTGGAGTCCCGGATGTGGATGCCTGTCAGTGAACTGTTAATGCAACACTTGTCCTTTGCCCCACTTGGGGGCTGTTTGGTCAGTCAGGATGATCATAATGCCAATTCATTATACTTCATGTTCATACTAAGCTTTTGAGATTTCCCAAACACTTTCTTACAACAGCTTTCTGAGTTCAGTAGTATGCATATTATCATCCTTATTTCAGGCAGCAAGCAGCCAAAGCTTTAGAGTTGAGGTGTGAGGGATGTGCCCAGGGTCACCCAGGTTTGAAGTCACTAAGACCTCATTCAATGCTCAGTCAATCACCCAAAATGTATTTTGAGCCTGGCAGTGTGCTTGTTCCTAGAGATACAAATCCCCAGGGGAGATAGCACCTAACTTCAAGGAGCTTACATTCTACTTAGGGGAGACAAGATGCTCAAAGATAAGTGAGCTCAAAGAGCTAGGGATTCCAAGAGTCCAGAGGCATGGGTCACATCCTGTGAAAAAGTATGAAGGGGGGAGGTAGAGTGTTAGATTAGAGAATAGAAAACAGTCTGATCTGTTTAAGGTCTATCCTTAGGTCCAGTCACATGACTAGTTCTGCAGCTCCCTGTCTGTACTATAGTTTAACCAATGTTTTTAATTTTGTTCACATGATAGCAAGAGAAAATTTGTCAAATGCTTTATTAAAATCTAGCTAAGTTATATACACAACACTCAGCGAAAGGAAATTTTGGATATTCTGGCATGACCTGATTTTAAGGAAGTTGTATTGGCTCCTTGGGATGTCTGCTTCCTTTTTCAGATGGCCACTAAACATCCTATAAAATTCATTTTAGAATTTTTCCAGGAATCAAACTGATTAGTCAAAGCCTCTAATATGAAAATTCCATTTTCTTTTCTTTTTTTTCTTGAAAATCAGGGTAACATTCACTTCGCCTTTTCCTGTCCTGTGATAGCTCCCCCATGATTCTCCTGAATGTTCCTGAATGGGAGGCAGAGGGGTGGCATAGGATAGAGCACTGAGCCTGAAATTGGGAAGACCTGAATTTAAATCCAGCTTTAGACACTTAACAATCCATGAGACCCT
Organism: Gymnobelideus leadbeateri; assembly: GCA_011680675.1. Taxonomy (NCBI): domain Eukaryota; kingdom Metazoa; phylum Chordata; class Mammalia; order Diprotodontia; family Petauridae; genus Gymnobelideus; species Gymnobelideus leadbeateri. Next base: position 104,477 of record WOXC01005764.1, read on the forward strand.
GGGAAAGTCTGCTTCAATCCTCTCATATAGAGAAAAAGGACAGTAGCACATATCTCCCAGGGCTGTTGTGAGGATTGAATGAGATAATATCTGTAAAGTGCTAAGGTCCAATGCCTGACACACAGTAGGTGCTTAATCAATGCTTGTTTCCTTCCCTTAGAGATCTGGTTTACTCTCAAGACAGTGATCAGGGCTCATCATGTAATTAAAAACCTTAGTCTCTAACCCTAACTTTTTCCTGCACTTTCAGCTCTATATCTCTGGACATTTCAATTCAACATGTTTCAAACTCATCTTATCCATGAGTTAGCTCCTCTTGTGATTTTCCTTTTTCTATTAAGGGAAACATCATTCTTCCAATCACCTAGTTTCCAAACCCTCATATCACATCAACCTTTGCCTCCCCTTCCCCATACTCCAAATTCAATTAGTCAACCAAATCATCTGAAAATTCCTTACTATTTCTACTGCTAATACCCCTCTCCAGGTACCCAGAATTTTATACCTGGCCTACTGTAATAGCCTCTTGACTAGTATTCCTATTTCCATTTTTTCCTGTCTTTAATTCTTTTTTCCTTTCCTTATCAGCTTAATCTTAATATATCACTTTGTTTTGACAGCCCATGCCTGACAGAATAATGCCCAAACTCCTTAGTCTAGAGTCAAGGTGTTCTTCAATTTCATCTTAGCTCTTAACTTCTTAGCCTTGTCTCTCTGCCCCAGCCAAAGTGTTCTCCTCCTTGACCTTGAATGTAGTATATGCATTCTTGTCTTGACCCCCTTCATTTTCTGAATGCTCTCTCCTCCCCTCCCCACTAAGCTTTGTTCTGCCAAGTCCAGTTCAAGTCTTACCCCCTTCATGGAGTCCTTGCTGACTATCCCAGTGACCTTCTGTCTCCCCAAATCTCCTAGGCCTTATTTCCAAGGTACTCATCTGTCACTTCTCATATACTGCCTCATATTAGTGGTATATGTATTTATCTTGTTTCTATAAATTACAACGTCCTTGGAAACTGTGACCATTTGGATGGTTTTTGTCATTGTCTTAGATGCCACATTTTGCCACAGGAGAATCATAGTCTCACAGCATATAGTGTCACAGAACTAGACAATACATGTAGTTCAAAGCCTTCATTTTATAAAGGAGGAAAGTGAGGTTCAAGGATATTAAAACGTCTTGTGGCCTTGCCTAAAGTTACGTTGAGAGTAAATGAAAGAGGTAAGAATTGGACCCAGGTTTCTGACGCTGACAGCACTGCTCTTTCCACTGCACCATGTGCTCAGTAGGTGCCTATTGATAGTTTCAAATGGCTACTACTTGTTTAACATAAGAAAGTTTTGGTTTTAGTGGCTGAGTGACTGAATGTGCAGTGTTCAGAGACCAAGGAAAAACAATCAGTGTGGCCTGACACCAAAGGGCTACTCCAATAGGTTTGGATTGCAATCATAAATGGAGTCTTTGGCAGATCCAGAACATTCTGATCAGCAGAGCTTGGATACCCCTCAACCACAGAAGCCATCTCTTATTGACTAATTCCATCAGACAGCATCTTGCAATGAGACAAAAAATCAGTTTGATGAGCAGCAAAGGTCTTGTGGGAGTCAAACGAATCAATTTCAGTCATGGAAACAAGTGGGATCAATATCCAGACCAATAGAGAACAAAAAGAAAATGGGGTGAGGGGACAGAGAAGAACCTGAAATGCTAATAAAGCTAGAAAATTAAGTACACAATTGTAGCTTTAAAATGCAGTCATTTGGGAGGGTGGTTGTTTAGCCAAGGATTTTTGTCCCATCCCTGGCTTCTGAGGTTTGAGGAACTTTATGAAGGCACTCATCCATTCATCCTTATATGAGAGGAAACTGAGTGTTGCAATAATCCTTTAACCTGAGTTTTCCCCATGGGTTATATCCCTCCCTGATTATGGAAATGTTTCCTAAATCACCTCTAACATTCCTTTCCAAGGAGACTGAGCCTATAGATAGCCCGATCCTGTAGCTAACATTCCCACAGTCTTTTCAATCCTCAATTTGCTCTACACACAATTAGTGATATTGCAGCCCAATCAGTCTCTTGAACAAGTACTCTGGGGCTACTGAGGTAATTCCCTATCATCTAACACCAAGGTAGGAAAGTTGTGGTCAAGGATCTGGAGGCTGAGAGCTGTCTTCTTCAAAGACATCTATTTCAGGAGGGACAACAAAGACATTTATTTTGAGAGGGACAACAAGTCAGTTCGATGTGTGCCTTGTCCAAAGGCAGCGTGGGAGGGTGGCCTTTTACAGAGCAGAGTGGCTATGGGCAGGATCCAGTCTCTTCCCAAAATTTACTTCTAAGTCAACTGATCATCCAAGCTAGGGGATGCTGGCTGATATCTTTCCTTCTTTTTATTATTTCGTAATTCTCATTTTCTGCCAAGGAGGATAATCTTTGGACTAGAATGAACAGAAGGGGATGGAAAGAGGAATGTAACAAGCATTTCTATATAGTGCCAAGCATGGTGCCAAGCACTTTTACAACTGTTATCTCATCTGACTCTAAACAAGGGTTTGGCTGAAGAGTTGGGAGAGCTGAGTGGGGACCCAGCACCTTCGGAGGTGGCCATTCTGCTCTCGGTGACTTCTCGTTAGTAAGTTGTCTTCTTACACCAAGTCCAGATTGCCTCTGCATTTTTATCCATTGTTCCTAGTTTGGCCCTCACTATAAAGAGCAGAGCTGAGAGCAGACCATGATTCACATTCCATCTAGGCATTCATCTCAGATATCTTGGGATCAGCCTTCTTGCTGCCCCAGTTTTCCCCACCTAGAACTACACCATCTGGACCTGATTTCCAGAAAATATGTCTCCAGGCTCTGGGAGAATTAATCTGCTCAGTTTGGGAACTTCTACCTGGGAGTTGAGCTGTTAGGATTGGTGAGTAAATGAGTGCACCTCCCCAGCAGCCCACTATATCTAGCTGGACCCAGTCTACACCATATTTTACAGCCCAACCAGCATCCACCTGGAGCATCTCACTGTGTGGCCTGATGGCACAAGCATATCTCTTTTCAGATGCTGTTATTCACCTCTTCCTTTAGGAATAAAAATCCAATTTAGACAAATAATACTCTGGAAAGGGTATACTGATCAACTGCCCTGTGGATCCCCAAATATCTCTCTCTGGTCACTCCTCAGTTGTAAAGGGTGTCCGTGTTGGAACAAAAGTTCTTTAAGGGCAGAGGCAAGGTCCTTTTTCTTTGTTTCCCAGTGCCTAGCAAGGTGCTGGGTGTGGCATGCACTAAGCTCTTAATAAATGCTCATCCATTGCTCATTTAGCCCTCATAACCAAGGGGAATAGGTCTAATCCCTTCCCCAAAGAGCTTCAAATACTTCATGTTATGCTGTTCTTTGCTGAATCATCTCCTGGACAAGCTTCCCATTTCTTGGGTAATAAAAGCTGACAGATATGATTGCTGAGTCACTTTTGGTGATCTTTGAGATCATCTACTAAGAATTGGAAGGGCTGCAGTCTGTATAGGTGAATGAACCATAAGGCCACAGGTTCATATAGTCACTTAATAGAGAAGGAAATGGAGGTCAGAGAGCTTACGTCAATTGCCTGAAATGATGCAGCAGGACCAAAATCTGAACTCCACCGGTTTCAGATGCTGGTGTTGTTACCACTACCCAATGCTAAATTCTCATGTCAGTATATAGGGCAGTTGGTGGTATAGTGGATGGAGTGTTAGGGTCTGGAGTCGAGAAGCCCCGACCTCAAATCTGGCCTCAGACACTTACTAGCTGTGCAATCTTGGGCAAGTCACTTAACTTCTGTTTGCCCCAGTTTCCCCAATTGTAAAATAGGGACAATAGCAGTAGTAGTTACACTCCAGGGTTGTGATGAGGCTCAAATGAGATTAATATCCATAAAAGAACTTAGCACAGTTCCTGGCAGATAGCAGACACTATATAATGCTTATTCCTTTCCCCCAGTGAAACCCAAAATATTTTCAAATGTTGAGCCTGAACTTCAGTGCCACCTCCTACAGGAAATATTCCCTCTTCCTTCATAGCACCCCCTCCCATGCTAGGGCTAATGCAGCTCTTTATCCTGTCCTTATCTAATGTCATATTAGTCATGTAATAGGTGGGGGCTATCCTCCAATTAGGCTGTGAGCTCTTATTTAACCTTTATTTTTTCTTCACTTCTCAGCACAGAAACTGCTTAAGAAAGATTTGGGGGGGGCATAAAATTTCCCCAGTTACAAGTAAAAACAATTTTCAACATTTGTTTCTAAAACTTTGCGTTGCAAATTCTCTCCCTTCCTCCCTTCCCATCCCCCATCCCCATTGAGAAGGCAAACAATTGGATATAGGTTATAGATGTGTTGTCATGGAAAACATTTGTATAATAGTCATGTTGTGAAAGAAAACATAGACCAAAAAACTCCTCAAGAATAATAAAGAAAGTATAAAGTATGTATAAAGTATGCTTCAATCCATATTCAGACACCATCAGTTCTTTCTCTGGGGATAGATAGCATTTTCCATCATAAGTCCTTCATAATTGTCTTGGATCATTTTATTACAGAGAATAAGTAAGTCATTCATGGCTAATCATCTTACAATATTGCTATTATTTTGTACACAGTAAATTTCACTTTGCATTAGTTCATGTAAGTCTTTCAAGTTTTTTCTAAGAGTATCTTGTTCATAATTTCTTATAGTACATTATAATCACATTGTTCAGCTATTCCCCAATTAATAGGCATCCCCTCAACTTCTAATTCTTTGCCCCAAGAAAAGAGTTGCTGTAAATATTTTTGTACATATAGGTCCTTTTCCTTTTTTAAAATCTCTTTTGGCGTACAGAGTTAATAGTGGCATTGCTAGGTCAAGTTATATGCATGGCTTTGTAGTCCTTTGGGCACAGTTCCAAATTTCTCTGCAGAATGGTTAAATCAGTTCACAACTCCACCAACTGTGCACTAATATCTCATTTTTCCCACATCCCCTCCAACACTTGTCATTTACCTTTTCTTTCCTATTGGTCAATCTAATATGTATGAGGCAGTACCTCCGAATTATTTTCATTTGTATTTCTCCAATCAATAGTGAGTTAGAGTATTTTTTTCATTTGGCTATAGATAGGTTTGATCACTTCATCTGAAAACTAATCATATCTTTTGATAATTTATCAATTGGGGAATGGCTCTTATTTTTAGAAATTTGACTTAATTCTCTATATGTTTGAGAAACAAGGCCTTTATTAGAGAAATTTGCTTCAAAAATTTTTTTTCACAATTACTATTGCTAACTGTATTTCCCTCCATCCCATTCCTTGCTCATGTTTATTCTGTTCTCTCTCTCCTTTCACCCTGTCCCTCCTCTAAAGTGTTTTCCTTCTGCCTACCCCCTTTCCTAGTCTGCCCTCCCATCTATCACTGCCCCCCCTCCCTGGGCCTTATCCCCTTCCCCTCCTACTTTCCTGTAGGGAAAAGTAGATTTCTATACCCAACTGAGTGTGTATGTTAATAATTTTTTGAGTCAATTCTGATGAGAGTAAGGTTCACTCACTCCCCTCCATCTCCCCCCTTCCCCTCCGATATAAATGACTTTTTTTTTTGAGGAGGAAAGGCAGAGCAATTGGGGATAAGTGACATGCCCAGGGTCACACAGCTAGTAAGTGTGTCAAGTGTCTGAGGCCGAATTTGAATTCAGGTCCTCCTGATTCCAGGGCTGGTGCTCTAATCCACTGCGCCACCTAGCTGCCCCCATAAAAGTTTTTTCTTGCTTCTTGTATGTGAGATAATTTATCCCATTCTACTTCTTGTTTTTTCTTTCTCCTAGTACATTCCTCTCTCACCTCTTAATTTTATTTTTTAGATAAAATCCCCTTATATTCAACCACATCTGTGCTCTATGTCTGTATATACTCCGTCAAACTACCTTAATAATGAGAAAGGTCTTATGATTTACAAATATCACCTTCTCTGGGAGATATATTCTTAACCAAACAAGAGATAGAGCAAATTATAAAAGAATAGTTAACTTTGACTACTTGAAACTGAAAAACTTCTGCACAGACAATAGTAATGAACCTAGGATAAGAAGGAAAGTGGTTGAATGGGAAAAATCTTTTTATCAAATTTTGATAAGGTTTTGGCATCCAAGATATATAAATATTCGAGATTTATAGCTATACATATAAAACTAATAGCCATTCCCCAATTAAAAAATGGTCGAAGGACATGAACAAAGAACTGCAAAATACAGCCACATGAAAAAAATGCCCTAAATCCCTAATAATAAGAGAAATGCAAATGAAAGCAACTTTGGGGTTTCATCTCACACCCTGAAAATTGGAAAAAATAACAAAAATAGTAACATGGTAATAGTCAATGTTAAAGGGGTTTTCCAATGATAGGCACATTAATATGTTATTGATAGAGATGTGAAATGGTACAACCATTTTGGAAAGCAATTTGGAATTATGTAAAGAAAGTGACTAATTTGTCCATACCCTTTGAGCCAGATACTCCATGACTGGGCTCATGCCCCAAGAAAGCCACCAATAAGAAAAAAGTCCCTACATACTCCAAAATATTTATAGCAGTGCTTTTTGTGATAGCTGAGAATTGGAAACAAAATAGATGCTTACCAACTGGAGAATGGCTCAACAAATTGAGGTATATGAATGTAATAGAATATTATTATGTGTGAGAAAGGATGTGTGATAAATATGGAGAGGCATTGAGAGATCTATATGATCTATGTACAGAATGATCTAATGCAGAATGAAGGAACCAGTGCCAAGAAAATGATATACATAGTAACTACAATATAAATGGAAGGAACAATGACTCACCAATAAAATAAAAGTAAATATAACAAAATCATAAAAATCAAGCCGGGCTTGAAATAAAGAGAGAGGAGAAGATGCCCTCAACCCACCCCTTTGTGGAGGTAGGAAATTCACAGGTATGACGTTGCACAACGTTGCACATGTTGTTGGACTTTTTTCGATGTATACATCACTTGTGTTGACATTTTTTTCTCAAAAATACTATTTGTCATATGGGGTGACTCTCTGGGGGGTAATTATAGTAGTATAAGAAACAGAAAATATCAATAAAACTTTAAAAAATAAGTGAATGAAGAAAGAAAATATCTTCCAGGCTAGAGGTGGAGAGAGACAAAGATCAATAAAATAGCCCCCTCTCTCATGGAGTTTAAAATCTAGTAGGCTATATTTGTGGCAACTCTTTTTGTGGTGGCAAAGAAGTAGAAATTGAGGCAATATCCATCAATTGGGGAACTGGCTGAACAAGTTGTGGTATGTGAATATAATGGAATACTATTGTGACATAAGAAATGAACTGGCAGATTTCAGAAAACAAACAAACAAATAAACTGGAAAGACTGATATGATCTGATGCTGGGTGAAGTGAGCAGAATCAGGAAAACATTGTACATAGTAACAGCAACATTGTGTGATGATCAAGTATGACAGACCTTGCTCTTCTCAGCAATGCAATGATCCAAGACAATTCCAGAAGACTCATGACGGAAAATGTTATCCATATTCAGAGAGAGAACTGTGGGGTCTGAATGCAGATTGAAGAACAAAATTTTCCCTTTTTTGTGGTTTTCTCTTTTGGTTCTGTTTCTTCTTTCACAAAATGACTAATGTGAAAATATGTTTACATTATTGCACTATATGACCTATGCCAGATTGCTTGCTGACTTGGGGAGGGGGGTAGGAGGGAGGAAGAAAATATTTGGAACTCAAAGTCTTGTAAAAATGAATGTTGAAAAATATCTTTACATGTAGTTAGAAAAAATAAAATGCTACTTTAAAAAATCTAGTAGGCTTGATCATAGTGGCAGCCTGGGGTGAGGGAGAGCTGTTACTTGTGAGTGGCGTGTGTACCATCTCCCCATGATGCTAGACCACTAACTAAAGCTTTTAGTTGCGGTAAAGCATTTACTCTGACACCTGTTAGAAGTGTTGACCATCCCAGAGATTCCTGGGAAAATGCGTTTCTCTGGATAGTTTAGTGCTGCCAAAGAGGAAACCATGAAACTCAGTAAAATGTTGGTTTGACTTTAGTCTTTCTCTGGGACCATGCTGGCTGTCCATCCATGTGACCCCACTGCATTCCAAAACCCCAGTGAGCTCGCTTGGAATTCTTCACCCATTCAGGGACATGGGGGTATTTCTCATCATTGTGAGACTGCTGTTCTACCTCCAGGCATAGAGCAAGCATGCTGCATGCAATAAGCAGCATACAATTAAGACAATGAAAATGGCTTCACAAGTGACCGTGTTAGAGATGTGCAGAAAAGTGGCTGATGGGAATGTTTGCAGGATCTCTGGCTTATTATTCTCACCATTTCATGGCTTAATGATATTTATGGAGGCGATTTATCACTTGTCTGCACTATGATAAGCACAAGCTCTGCGACAAATGAGCTGGGTTGATGTGCAGCCTCTGGCCTGTCCAGTTTTGCAGCTGGGCCACAATGGAGTTCTGCATTGATGCCTGGACCCTACTCAGTCCTGACAGTGCAGAATAGTGATGGGCTCATCTCACCATTTCTATGTCATTCTGTGTTAAATGCAACAGCACAAAGTAAAAGAGTACATGGGGCTGACAAACTGGGATCAAGAGATTTGTATTTTCATAGTGAGAACATTTCTCATAAATAAATTGAGGGCTCAGTGTCATGCACAATAAGAAGATCGATGCAGCTGATAAATTGGGATGGATGAAGCTCCCTCAGAGCCTGATCCCAACTGATCAGAAGGTCTTAGAGAAGGGCACTTCATGAGTGAATTTTCTGATAATAGAATGTAGATTCAGAGCTGAAAAAGGGCCTCATAGGTCAGCAGGTCTACACCTTCATCTTATAGACGAGAGAACCAAGACCTAGAGAGGGTAACTTTTTCCTCCAAGGTCACACTACTAGAAAGTGGAAGAGCAGGGTATGTGAATCCAGGGCTCCTGACTGCCAAGCTAGTACTATTTCCAGTATGCTCCCTAGGAGCACCAGCTTCAGGTGATTATCCCATGTCTGGCATAAGTAGGTGCTGCTTTGTGTGCTCATGAAAAGCTACCCAGCCAAGTCCCATGGATTCAAGGAGAAGCAATCCAGATGGTGGTGTGGTGCTTTGGAGGCTCATTGTCTGACTCTTGGTCTATTCAGCAATATAAAATCGTTTTGCTTAATTTTTATATAGAAAAGGGAACTAAATAGAGATTTAGGATGAGATGGAGGGATCAGAGAAGCAATCCAGTCAGCCCAGCATGGAACTATTTATCAAAGGGGTGATTCCCCCAGGACATCCTGCCCTGCCCATCCCTCCAAAGATTCACTTTTCCAACAAATGCTGCTAAGGTTAGCTTTCATCTTTTTGGCAATCTGGAGTGTTCTGATATATACATACATATATGTATATACATATATGTGTGTGTGTGTGTGTGTGTAGATACACATACAAATGCATATGCATACATACAAACACACACACACACACATATAGACTCTCCCATTAGACTGTAAGCACATTGAGGGAAGGGATTGTTTTTGCCTGTATATAGCTAGTCTTTAGTATAGTGCCCAGCACATAGTAAGTGTTAATAAATTCATCAAACATTGATGGATCAGTGGAACAGAGGTCCTCATCCCTGGCCATTCACCCTTGGGTCATGACCTTGACTCAGTTCTCCACTTAAAAGGGCAGCTCTAGAAGCCTTGAGTGGGTGGGGTTAGAAGCTCTCCTGGATGGTACTGTCTGAGCCTCTCTACAGCAGTTGTGCTTATTGGCTGTTTGGGCATTGCAAAGTGAGCTGCTCTTTGTGAATGCCAGCAGCACCCACCTGGGCACATCTGAAGGGAAATACACATTTTGTTTTCTCTCTGAGAGAATAAAGTTTGGAAGGCTTTCTTCCTCATCACAGAGAAGGAGAGGCCTTCAAGTGTTGTTTGGTCCAGGGTCTTTCCACAAAGTGGAGCCAGGGTTATTGCTTGTTTGTTGCTATTAGTGTTCATCCTTTGCTCTCAAAGAGGACCAACAACATCAGGAGGGTCAAGTCTTGCCTTGCAAGTGAGTTATAAGGAGGGGGAGAAGGAGAAGGAGGAACCAGGGATGAGACAGTTGTCTTTGAAATTCCCTCTTGTTCCCTCCCACTTTGGCCACTGTCATGCACATATGTGTTGTGGGGAGACGTCATCTCCCTGTGCTAGCTCTCCGTCCTGCGTGAACCCTTCTCTTGGAGGTGTGTGCTGAGTACAAGAGGACATAGTCACATTGGCTGCTCTTGGGTGGGCCTACCAGGGCACCTTGCTGGACACCATCAGCTTCCTTCCAAGAATGTCAGGTTTCCTCTGGTAGGGGCCCCACGTTAGCATAGCCAGGAGGGCCAGGGATCAGGTGGAGCTGCTGGTATGGCAGCCAAGACTGGGTTTGCATAGGCTAGACTTCAGAAGTCTTTGGATGGAGAGTTACTCCATGAGAACAAGGACAAAAGCAGACGGGAGCTTTGCGAGCATGAGCTATGGTAGCTACGGAGATCCAGACTCTCTTGAAATTGTCCCTTCTGTGTGCCCATATGTCCTACTGGAGAGGAGTCTCCTTTTTAAGAAGGTGATTGATGCATGGATTCCGACTGTGTCCTGTGGGGAGTCTAGTGCACCTAGCTGCCCTCACTCAGCCCCCAAATGACAACAGATTGTTGTCAGACATTGTCATTTCTACCTTTACAGAATCTCTTGAGCACGTCCCCTTCTTCCTCTGACACTGCCCTACCCTGGTGCAGGTCCTCATGTCCTCCCACCTGGACTATGGCAACAACAGTGGGGGCCAGGTGAGTTTCCTGCCTGCTTCAGATCTCTCCCCACTCCAATCCATCCTCCTCTGCTCTTCTGCCAAGGTTGTTTCCCAAAGCTCAGGTCTGACCACATCACCCACCCTTCCTGCTTCCAACCCACAAACCCCAGTGACTTGGTATTATTTTAAGAATCGAATATAAACTCCTGCGTGTGATTGTTGAATCTCTTTACAACCTGGCCCCTTTCTGCCTGTTCAGTCTATATCAACACTAGCCCCACTGTGGCTCGCCTCGCACACAATGATCCCTCTCTCCAACCTTTGTACTGGCTTCTTCCTTGCCTCTAATGCTCTCCTTTCCTTCACCTCTTAGCTCACTGACTCTGCCCCATTAACTGGAGCTGCCTTTGATCATGGACTGATGACCAATCAAGGGGGACCCAAGACCATGGTGGTCAGGTAAGGTTCCTTCCTAAGCTCTTGAACGTGGGGATGCGTAGCAGGGGACTGGAGTTAGCTGGCAAACAAATGCCCTTCACACCTCCCTCCGACCCCCAGAAACTGTCTATGCCTAGTTAAATAAAAAAGGGAAGTTGCAGCAGGTTGGGGTGGGGTGAGTGTATTGTGGAAGGGCTTGTTTCTTCTTTCTGGATTTGAAATAGTGTTCATTCCAGATTCCATCATGAATATCTAATGAGATAATATTTGTAAAGTGCTTAGCACAGTGCCTTGTCCATAGTGGGCACTTACTCAATGCTTTTTTGTCCACCCCACCCCTCACCAGTGACTTCTGGAGTGCACACTGGGGTCTTTTCTATGGCTTCTGCAAACACTTTCTAGGGTCAATGTGCTGTTAGTTCAGCTGTAGGTGAGGCCAGCGCAGTTCACTCTGTGGCTGTAAGATGGTGCACCAAGAGGGCTGGGGGGCGTTTCTTCGGCTTTAAAGAAAATGCATCTTTTGTTTTGACATCACAGCCCTTTCCAAATAGAAACTTTAGCCCCACCCACAGCATTAAGCCCTCTCTTGTAGCAAAGGAAATGTTAGACAAAATATTCAAATGGTTAGTTTAGGGGGCACCCAAAGGGAATGATGTGGGTACAATTAGGTGGAGCCATGGGAGCTGCTTGGAAAAGCCATGTGAACTTTGTGGCAATCTGAGGGGCAGTCTAAGTCTCTATGCCCAAGCTGAGGTGGCCTTTATGGGGCAAAGGCCAGATGTGTAGCTGCCTTCTTTCAGATGCAAAGCTGGGTGGGAGGGACCTTCCAAGGCTCCAACTGTATATGAGATGCCAGGGCCAAGACTCTGGGTGTCTTGGTGACAGATTCTGCCACCTATATAGATATGAATCCCCCCACCTTGATCTTATGCCAGGGGTTTCTATTCAAATACAATTTCTGGCTCTAACTGGATTTTTATTTATTTTTGTCTCATCTCTTTGTAAAGAAACAGAGAGCTACCCCTAATCAAATTACCAAGGGGATCCTTTTTATAGAACAGGTCAAATAATAACAAAATTCATTTGGCAGAATACAAGGCCCAGAATCTCATGGGAAATAATGGGGGGAGAATGCACAGAGGGAGTAGTACTACAGGACACCAGGCTATATTACAAAGCTGCAATCATCAGGATGATTCAATACTTATTAAAATAAGAGAGAGGGAGAGAAGGAGAGAGGGAGAGAAAGGAGAAAAGCAAAGGCTGACTCAAGGGTGGCAAACTACTGCCCTGGGGTCACATCTTTCTTGCCATCCATTTCTGTGCAACCTAAGAGCCAAGAATGTTTTCTACATACAATAAAACTTTATTTTAAGAATGTAAAATTGGGGTGGCTAGGTGGCGCAGTGAGTAGAACGCCGGCCCTGGAGTCAGAAGGACCTGAGTTCAGATCTGGCCTCAGACACTTAACAGACAAACAAAAACCTAGCTGTGTGACCTTGTGCAAGTTACTTAACTCCAATTGCCCTCCAAAAAGCAAAAAAAAAAAAAGAATGTAAAATCTTAGCTCAGAAGCTGCATTTGGACCTCAGCTGGGGGGAAGTTTGCCAACCCCTGGACTTAATAAGCTAAATTCGGAAATTGAACATTTTAAAAAACTGCAACCTCTCAATGACCATATTAAAAAATGTTCCAAATCATTAATAAAAAAGCAATGTGAACTAAAATAACTGTATTGCCTCCCACCTGGAAAGTTGGCAAAGATGACCAAAAATGGAGACAGTAAATATTGGAGGGGCTATGGCAAGGCAGACTTATGAGTACATTGTTGGTGGAGCTGGAGAATGGTCCAACTGTCTTGGAAAAGAATTTGAGATTTTGTGAGAAAATGAACTAAACTGTGTCTATGACCCAGTGGTCCTGCTGCTAGGCTGACATGCTCATGCCTTTTATTTTTCCCTTCTGCCCTCAAAGGCGGAAAGGAAGCAAAATATTAACAGTTGCACTTTAAGGTAGTAAAGGAACAAAACAAAAACCAAAAATCCAGAAGGAAATGGGTGCTTTGTGAGGGAAGCAGAATGACAGCAGCTGAAACAAGGAGTGGGGAGCAGAGATTTGGAGCTATCACCACGCCCAGTGTTTAGAGGGACTATTTGTGCCTGACCTCCGGCAGAATCTTCCAAGCCTGTGTTGGTCTGACCCTCGAGAGCTGGACACATTGGACACTGACCCTGACATAGTGACTCCATTTTGGTCCTCTTCACTTGAAGGATGGCAACTTTTATATTATAAATTTATCAAAATGTTATGCTACATTTTTTGATCTAAATAAAAATGGAAATTGCTGTGAACCACTGGGGAAAGAAAGTCCTCTGTAATCCCCTGTCATGGGGAAAAAGATTCTCTTGTCCTAGACTGTCTGGGAAGCACTAATGACTTCTGTCTTTACAGCAGATGGAATAAAAACTTGAAACCTAATTAGCTGAAACCCTCCCTCAAACCTTGGCACTTGAGCCTGATGGTAAAATGCAAGACTGTGGAGTTAAATAGAATACCCAGATAATTACATTCCAAACACATTTAATGACACACCAACTTACAGGAAAAGGAAATTCACTGTTGATTTATAGGCTGCATTATGGAGAAAACAATCTAGTTACAGCCTTTCTCTGTGCTTAAAGCATCAGCATTTCCCATGTAATGGCGGGTTAATCTTTGTTCTGAAGCTGCTCCCGCTTCTGGAGCGCAGCCATGCATTTCACAATGGCAGCAGTCTTACTCTGCTCTTGCTTGGCTATTCTGAGAACCTGGTCTGGCCTCTAAGCTGTTCCCTCCCCAACTTCTGCCCTGCCCACTTTGACCTTCATAGAAACCTCATCATCTTTAGGGTTGGTCGCCCTTGTCAGTACTGATCAAAATAGACCCCAAACGGTGGTTTTCTTCTGGGTGGGGGGCACTTGGGCCCTTGCTTCTCTACTGGGGGAGGAGGGTGATGAGATTTTCAGGCTTCACTGAAGGTTGATATCAAAAGCTTGGACACAGAGACGAATACCCGTCCAAAAGAGGAGCAGTAGATTCCAAGGCCTCAACTGTTTTTGCAAGCCTCACATTCTAGGCCATAGTGAGTACTGACTGTTTCAAGGTCATGAGTGTATAGGAATTCAGGGAGGAACAATGATATGATCAGGCCCTGTGACCCTCCACTGCACCTCCGGAACCAGCTTTCTCAGCATGCTAGAAAATGTGGGGGAGACTGCTACACACAAAGGGAGTAGCTGAGTGGCTGCCAGTGGCAAGGGTGGTCCTTAATTCACCTAGTTCTATGCTAAGGGCCAGCTGCTGGCAGATAGCACTGGACATAAGGGAGTCTCCAGCTCCATGAAGAAGTGAGGGCACTGGAAGGAGACAGGAGGGCTGGGAGGGAGAGGTACATCTCACTCTCACTTCCCATTCCCACCAGACAACATCTCATCCCAATCCTGATCCAGACTGGGCCAAATCTAGTCTGTTTGCTGCTGGGTTTGGGGTAGGGCTGAGACCTCTGGGAATTATGCTCTAAGAAAAACATGCTTCCTATGACCTGCTGCATTCCCACATGCAGCAGTCTTTGAGTCTGTCCATTCTCACACTTCTGAAGTCGCGTGTCTCTGCTCTGGATTCACACACCTGTCTCCATCTTATTCCTATGGACACTTGCCCAGGATCACACAGCTAGTAAATGACCGAGGGGGGACTTGAAGTCAAATCTTTCTTACTCTATGCTGCAACCTACTGTGCCACCAACCTGCCTCAGAATAAATCATTGTGATCAGTGCAGTTAAAGTCAACAGTGAAATGCCTTCCATGCACCCGGCACCATCAGAGATGCTTGGGAGACAAAGGCAAAAACAAAATAGGCCTTGATTTCAGGAAGGAGAAAGGGTGATATAAAGAGAAATGGATTTTCTGTCCTCACAATTCCTTCTTTATTCCTCTTGTCCACTACAGCAGGCTCTTTTTGATAACCTCCATATCACTGCTGACTGGACTTGCTTCTTTCCACTTATCCCCAACTACTTTGGGAAAACCACATAGTCAGTGGCAGCATAGGATCAGCCCTCCTCAGGCACAGAGAGCCTTCCTTTTCCCTCCCTTCCCCCTCCTCTGTTTTCCCTTTCTTCTCCTTTCCTCTCCCAGACCCTATCTTCTCCTTACTCTCCCTTCCTCTCCCCTCACCTATCTTCCTCTTCTTCTTCTCTTCCTCCTTTATTGTGTGTAGGAGGTCTGGGAGAAGGGAGGAGGCTTTAGTGGGAAGCTGGTGTCACAAGGACAAGAATCAGATAAGTGAGTAGGGAGGAAAAGCCCGCTGTCTATCTGCCTGTCTGCCTTGAATGATGGCTTTTTAGCTAATGGATGGTAAACTTTTGTTCAGAAATCTTGTTTCTCTAAAGGGACCTGGATACATCCAGGGCTGAGATCAAGGGCTTGGGGAATAGTTGGGGCCCAGGAGTGTATCTGTTTGGTCTTGGTATGGTATGATTTAACCTTGGCAGCTTGACTTTGCAGTCCTGGGAGGTCAAGAATATCTTGCCCTGGAGATGAATTCTGAACTAAGATGAATTCTCCTATGAATGTCTAAGGCTTTTGTATTATTTGACTGAGCTGTGTGACTCTGGATCTCTATCTTGTTCTTAGGATTCTGGAAAGTCCATCTGCACCCCTGTCCCATCTGCTGGGGCAGCTAAAGAAATGGGTCCCTTCAGTAGTCACAGGAGTGGAAACTCTGTAAGCTCTTTGGCATTATTCTTAGCTCACCTGACTCATAAGGATGGAAAAGGTGAGAAAAATACAACTTGCCAAATAGTCTGGGTGATTTGGGTTTAGCCTGTTGTCTTCTGGGGGCCTCAGTAAATCCTCACTTCATCCTCTCAATCTTTGTTTGAGAGTGTCTGAAAGCATTAATACTAAAATTGTGGACAATCACTTCAGGAAAATGAAACAAATGCATTTAATTAGAATGTTTCCTGAGTTTAATTGGATTAATTAACACCCAGATTTGGAAGATCTGGCAAGGATTTGGTGGAAGTGAGCAGCTTCCCATCCTATTTACTCCACAAACCAAAATCAGGCAGATGCCCTAATTCCTTAGTTCCACAGTTGAGTCTCAACTCAATTACAAAATGAAATCTATAGCCCCAGCTCAGGCCTTTGTACTGGGAAGAGTCTGAAGAAGTAATCAACTCCAATTCCCTCTGCCTGATTTAATTACAGCGCAACATTTGGTGCAGCTGCTGATCTCTTATTAGGTGACCCCTCCCTACTCCCCCCTGGCTCAGCCTGGAAGAGGAAGGTTACTTATAGTTTTCCTGAACTATCTACCCATATTTAAGCTGGGGGCAAAGTATCCACTCTAAGAAGATCCACAGATTTCTCTTAAGTCACAAATATTTTCCTTTTCTTGAAATGAATTATTCACAAATTGATCCAAGTATTAGAGTGAATTGCACATTATATCAAAAGGTAAAGGTGTGTGTGTGTGTGTGTGTGTGTGTGTGTGTGTGTGTGTATGAAAGAGAGAGAGAGAGAGAGACAGAGACAGAGACAGAGACAGAGAGACAGAGAGAGGGAGAGACAGAGAGCAAGAGCAATTCCCTAACTAATTGGACTAAGTAAAAATTATGAACTATCCTGATTTATAATTGAGGACAAGAAGTGGGATTCTGGATCTCAGGAGCTGGCAAATTACAGTAGTGTTTCCTGTTTCTATTTATGGAGGCTCTCTATTGTTAAATAGTTGACTTTAAGGACCAGCCCTCAAGTGTTCTGTGCCACAAGATCATGGGTTTTAGAGCTCCAAGAGATGTCTAAGGCCATTCACCTCCTCATTTTACAGTTGTAGAAACTGAGGCCTGAAGAGGTCAGGTCATTTGCCCTAGAGCACACTCGCAGCATGTAGAGCCAAGATCATAGCTCAGGTTTCCTAGCTCCAAAATCCATCCTCCTCACACCTACGAGAGGTGGCTTGTTTTGGGAACAATAGGGTGCTCCGGAGAGAGTTTGGGAGCAGGACCTCCACTGTTCTGTTCCAACAATCTTCTGCGCATCGGAGTATATACACATATGCCCAGACTCACACATTCTTTTTGGAGGAAAAATGATATGGAGACAAAATGGAGTTGTTCATAATCGAGTGTTAATAGTTATAGAGTTGGGAAGGAGCCCAAATGTCTTGTCCAGCCCTCTCATTTTGTGAAGGAGAAAGCAAAGGCCTAGAGATGGGAGGGGTCTTGCCAAAGATGCATGTAGACAGGACCAAAGAGAGCTGAGATTTTCACCATAGTGTTCTCACTACCAACCCATTGCTCTCTTCACTGCACCACATAATTTTCTTATTTTCTAATTTATAAAGCGATTGGGATTAAGTAACTTGCTCAAGGTCACATGGCCAGTCATTACTTATGTGTGGGGGCTCATTTTCTGAGGCCGGGACCGATCCCGGGTCATCCGGACTCCGGGGCTGGCGCTCTTACTCACTGCGCCACCTAGCTGCCCTGTACCACGTAATTTCCTAAAGAAATTAAAAGCTTATCACCCAGTGTTGACTTTCTCTCTCTGCAGGGGGGTAGCTCACTGTGCATGAACCTAACTCAAAAACAGCAAAAGAAAAGCAAAGTTTATTAAAGATTCACCGTATTGGATGGACTCTTAAGGAGCTTCGGTATCTGTGACACTATGCAGTATTCAGCTGCAGGTATATCATTAACTCATGGAGTATGATGGGTACAAGGCGACCCCCTCTCTGACTTTCCACATCAGAGCCTGGCTCTGGGACCATGCATCAGAGCACTTGGCCTTAGCTCTCCAAGTGAGGGCAGAAAAACCACGATGCATTGCCAAACCACAGGAGCCACCTTCTCCTTCCCTCCCTACAACACTGAAGTGTGGGCCAGCCTGCATCTTGTTTAAGGCTTAACACATGTGTGGTTTGGACCCAGGCAAAGAAATAGAAGAATTGTCATGCCTTAAGGTAAAGAATTCTCCATAACAACACTGAGTTTCATACTCCAGAGGATATCTTTCTGCTCAGAACACTTACTGGGAGCCACAGGAGGAAAGAATTGTGTTCACTGAAGGCAAATAGGAAGGGAGAAATGATGACAGCTGCCAGATGCTCCAGTGTCCCTGAGGGAGCCCTGAATGCTTCTGCCTCGCCTTCAACAGACCTCATCATCACGGGCCCAGGCCCCAGGGCCCACTTTTCTGGGCATGCGGCTCTAATATCCATGGAATCCAAACATTTGAGAGCAAGAAAGGACTTTAGAGACAGCTGAGCTGAAATATGGAGAAACTGAGACCCAGAGGTGGGGAATAATTCACTCAAAGGTGCAGCACTAGTTCATCACAAAACAGACATTATTGTCAACCCCGTGGTCCAGTTATCTTGCAGTGGAGTAAGAAAGACCTGAGTCTTCCTTAGAGGACCTAAGTCCTGCCTTAGAGACTCTCTAGCTGTCTCACCCTGGGCAATTATTTAATCTCTATGTGTCTCAATATTTTATCTTCCTTCCCTGTAAAATGGGAGCAATGATAGCATCTACCTCACAGTTTATGAGGATCAAATGAGTCAATGTATTTAAAGTACTTTGCAAATTATAAAGTATTACACTGTTGTATATAATGCCCCCGCTGTGGTGTTCTTGGATATCCAGAGGACTCATGGTTGGTGCCCAGGCCACATCCAGGGTTCCCTTTTTGTGGTTAAAGGTCTGGCATCATCTGCCAAGGGTTTAGTTTAGAGCCCTGGAGCACAGAATTCAGTTTCTAAGAGACTCTGAGAGACCACAGTAGCTATGAAGTGCTCATTAGGCCAGTCTGGATCCTGGGAGAAGGTATAAAAGAGCTTTATACTAGGGGATGGAGAAGCATTCATTGCCTCTAGGGGCCAATCACTGTGCCAAGTGTGACGCCATCAAACACAAGTATAGAATGAGGAAATGAGGCTCTTTTATGTTCTCCTTACAAGGAGCCTGTCATGTAAATTGTACCCAAACAGAAATAAGCAAATTTCAGGGGCCATAAAAGAAAGATCTCCACCCCAGCCCCTCTTTTGATCAAGGCTTGTGTCAAGACCACCTTTAGACTCTGGGTGCTTCAGCAGGGCCCTGAGGCAAATTATTACTGGCACCAAAGCTGGCATAGTTATATTAGTGTATCAGAAGGGAGAAGACAAAATGGTTTGTAGAATGAAGCTAGGGAAGCAGCATGGTTTTGGGAATAGAG
Source organism: Gymnobelideus leadbeateri (assembly GCA_011680675.1). Lineage (NCBI taxonomy): Eukaryota > Metazoa > Chordata > Mammalia > Diprotodontia > Petauridae > Gymnobelideus > Gymnobelideus leadbeateri. Next base: position 123,989 of record WOXC01005764.1, read on the forward strand.
AGCTAGCCTTGGAGTTAAGCAGGTCTGAGTTCAAGTCATGATTGACACAGACTGGCTGTGTGACCCTGAGGAAGTCACTCATAGCTCCTGCATTGGTAAAGGCAGTTCCTTCACAAGGAGTTCTTAGTACCAGTGAAGACAGGTAGGATTTTAAAACGTGAAGCAAGATCAAAACAAGCACATTTTACCCTATTCCAATTTAATTCCTTTTAGTGAGCATCATCACTATCCTGTCACCAATGATCACTTCTCATATTTAAGTACTTTTTTTTTTTTGAGTGTGTCACTGTGTTTGGTCTGGTGTTTCACACCATGGCATTTCAAATGAAATGATCCATCTGAACATCCAAAACCCTGACAATGATATATCTGGTTCCGAAAATGGAAGGCTGTTCACTCAGTCCTCCCCACAATGCCCTATGGCTATCATTCTAATTATGCAAATTGGTCTTACCATCACTGTTGATGCAGACCACCTCCTGTACTTGTGTCCCAGGACCACACTGCCTTCCGTTGTCTGGCTCACAGTCCCCAAGCTTCACTGCTTTCCAGTCATAGCAGGAGGGCTCTTCACAGGGGATGGCTTCCAGCAAGTGAGGGCAGTTACTAGTCCCTCCAGATCCTCCAGTAGGCTCATTGGTAATCCTCCGCTTCCTCAGTTTAAAGCCTGAAGTATTTAGGAAAGAAAAGATTTGGTCAGTGGATGTTCTAGTACAATGGACAGCTCTAGGAGGCACAGTCATCTAAGGAGTTAGAGGAAAGCAGAATTCTGTGGCTCAGAGTGAAGTACTTCCCATAAAAAATCTAATCAAAGCTTCACAATACTCCTAGAGGAAGGTAAATCAGGAGATAGAGACTGAACCTCTGATTTTACTGACACCACAAACTCTCTCGTGAGTTAACACCCTCTTAATATGAGTTGGCAACTACTCTGCATTTTATACACTTGGAGAGTTTTCCAGAGCACTGACAGGTGACTCAGAGCAGCCAGTATGTCAGAGGCATGACTCGAACCCAGGTCCTTCTTCCTGGCTTGAAAACCAGCTTTCTATCCATTAGGTAACACTCCCTCTCTGGTAGGGAGAATGCTATTTCCATCAATCTTACCTATGGGGAAAGGGCAACTCAGAGAGATGTTGACTTGATCATAACCCTTTAGTAAATGTCAGAAGTGAGATTTGAACTGAGGTCCTGCTGGCTCTGGCTCCAAAATCTAACCACTGGAAGTACTGCCCTCTAGCATGCATTCCAGTCCTGGAAGTGACTCACATACCCTTTGGTTGATGTACCACTTATCAGACCCTTAGGAAGCAGTTGGTGCTCCCATGGGATAATGTGTTTATCTGACACCCACTGATCTTGGAGCCTGGTGGACAGATGCCTCACCTCCCTTTAGCTATGGTAGTATCACACTGGGCCTTTGAATTTTCTGGATAACTACTGAATTTTCCAACTTTGAGTGCCAAATCTACTTTACATTTTAACTATTTGAAAGGAAATCTTTTGAAAATGTAGCATGGTTCCCTGCCTCAGAGGGGGCTGCACATCCTTTAATCACCTCTTAATGATTCATGCCAAACATACCACTGTGTATAATACAGTGATGCCATCAGGAGCTAGAGAACCACGCAGAAATGTTTGCCTTAGCCCCAGTAGGCAGGGACTATAGAGCTTTTTTTTTTCTCTTGAATACCTTGAATATTTTATCCAGATCATCCTTTATTATCTGACTGTCAATTCTCACTGTGCCAGACGACATCATCCCTTTTCTCTCCTTCTAAATTAAATTAAGTTAAACTAAATTACTTTTAGTTTTCTTTAGGCTCAGGAACTGGCTCATCAATGTTATGAAAATTCACAGAACTTCAGTGTTGGAAGGGACATCACTGGCCATCTGATCCAAACCATACATGGAAGGAATCCTCACTATAATATGCTGCAAACAGGTAGCTGTCCAACTTTTGTTTGAATATGTGTGAAACAAAAGTAGGTTCTGAGAAAATATCTAAGACCCCACATTCTGAATATACTGTGGTACCTTTTTTTAACTGCTCTGAAACCTCTTTTGCTGGGGGGTGGTTTGCAGTTGTGCCCTGAATAGAAGAGGTGGATGGGTAACTGAATTCCAGGTAGGTAATGTATTCTCATTTACTTAATTTTTTTCAAGGACTCTTCTTTTGCATCATAAGCACCACCTTTAGTAGTGTTCATGGATTCCCAAATTCCTGTCATATCTACTGAGACATCTTCCCACATAAAGGAAGAATCATTCTGAATCAATGACTCTTCAGTTCTCCCCATAATGCAGCAAGGCACTCCATCATTATAGTTTTCAATTCTACAGACACCGATTAAGTAACTACTATGTTCGAGGTCCTGTGTTCAGATCTGGAGGTGCATACATGAAAGAAAGATATCCCAGTTATTGGGGGCTTGTGTTGTAACGGGGGATTGAGTGGCCATGGTTCATACATAGTCAAAGGTGAGCATACTATGAGACATCATTGTCATCCCTTGTTCAAGGTCACCTTATAACATGAGCCTTCTCCATTCATGATGAATTCTTAACTCATGGTCCTGAATGTTAAGTCAGTTAAATTCAGCAAGCCATTTACCATGTGCTTACTATATGCCCAGTACTGTGCTACACACAGGGTACAAAAAACCTAAAGGCTAAACCAGCACATCGCATTGCAGAAGGCCTGATGAAGGCTAGGTGGCCACTTACATACCTTTCTTGCCCTGCTGGTCATCACAGTTTTCAAAGGTACAAGGTCCCCAGGCTGACCATGCTGACACTGCACACTCAACAGGGCAGGGAATGTGGCACAGTTGGGTAGTGTTTGGTACAGGCCCTGTGCAGAGTTTCCAGTCTACTGGCTTGGAAGCTGTAGGGGAAAATGAAAAAAGTGAAATTCTCCAAAAAAGGACCATGAGCCTCAGCATCATTCCATATCAGTATTTCCAACATGAAAGGAGGATGATATTGTTTAAATCAGGATCATGGAAGTCTTTTCATTTCACAGATCTCAATAGTATAATTCCAAAGGGTCTTGACAGGTTTAGGCACCAGGCTGAATCTAATCAGATCAAATTTAATAAGAGAAGATGCAAAGTATTACATGTGGGTCCAAAAACCAACTTCTCAAGCATAAGAATATGATTAGATAACAATGTGTCTGAAAATTAAGTCTCTTTAATGAAGAACAAGTTCAACACGAGTCACTAATATCCCATGGCAGCTACAAAACTGGTCTGATTTGGGGTGGCATTATGAGAAGCATTGGTCCTAGGGCTAAGAAGGTCATAGACCCATTGGTCAGACTAGGAAAATTGTGTTCAATTCTAGGAGACATATCTATCTAGGGGAATGCCACTGGGAGTAATTGGGTGTTTTCTAACTGATGTTTTTACTTCCCAGAAGACACCAAACTCCATTTCTGTAACCACAAGAACTTCATTAAAGTTGAAGCATATATCGCTTGGCCTGAGGGCATTGGCAGGATGGTACAGATAAGGAAAACAACAGAGATGGGTGAATGGTTCACTTCCCACAGTTTTCCTAGCTCTAATTTCCACCTGATGTCTTCATTTTCCTCCTCTTTTTTATTTTTTACCATTTCTTCCTCTCCAAGTACAGCCCTCCTGTCCAGACCAAAGAACCATTGTGGACAGGATTTCCTGTCCAGTCCCTATCAGGATGTCTTGGCTTGTACTCAGGGAGGAAGCTTCAGGAAGACAGAACATGAAACTCTTCCTAGGGCCACACAGTTGGAAGGAAAGGGTTGCTTTGATGGATGATTGTCCCTTCCCCTCCACCCACAAGGAATTCCAGAGCAGCCTTTCTCCTTGCTGGTTCTGCAGGTGGGAAGCAGGCAGTGTGTCTGTATATCTGTGTGTCTCTGCAGCTGTAGGGGATGTGTCTGCCAGAATCTATGCATCAATGAGTGTCAAAACATTCATCCATCAACATTAATGCACATTACCATTGATATAATGTAATCCAAGAAGCAATTATTAAGCATCTTATTTGGCACTAGATGTTGAGGATACAGAGATAAAAAGGTAATAGTTCCTGCCCTTGAGGGAATTATATTCTACTGGAGGTAAGTAAATATGAGAGAATTTGAGGAACAAGATAGTATTAACATAGGAGGGGATAATGACAATACAACATCATGTAGCAATTAAGTAGTAGTTGAAGGTTTACAAAATGCTGTATGTCTGTTACCTCCTTTGATAAGGGCAAGTTCCCAATAGTGCCTGGCACCTGAGTGAAGCATCCATGGAAGCTAGGGATTCTAGAAGGCAGAGGAAGGAGCACAGTTGTCTGTGGTGGGTGCTTGGATGACAGTAAACCATGTGGAGTCTGAGCTTGCACTTTTGCTACTTCTGGGGAAACATGGGGCTCAGCATCCCAAGGCGTGACCTCCAATTCAAGCTCCCACTGGAATGATGCCAAACAACCTGGGTAAAGGCCTGAGGTTAGAGATGGAATTCCATGGTTGGAAACACCAAACAAGAACATTTGGCAATATGTCAGGGGAATGATAGGAAATGTTAAGAGAAGTCGGCTGGAATAAAACTAAAGTCAGTAAGAGCTAATTGCTAGATGAAGCCCTGATCATGCACCAAGCAAAGAGCTAAGGAATGATGAAATGCAAAAGACAGTCCCTGCCCTCAAGGAGGTCACAGTAGAATGGGGGAAGCAAATGTGCAAATAACTAGGTACAAATAAGCAGTATACACAATCTATCTCTGATTTATATGCATATATGTGATCTATTTCTAATACACACAAGTACATATGGTAGAAATATATATATATATATATATCATATACATACATAGGTGGGTGGATATGTATATACAGATGTGTATAATTTACAATACACATTATATATACATATATTTACAATGGTGTGTGTGTGTGTGTGTGTGTGTGTGTGTGTAACTAAGGAGGTCATTCACTATAATAGTGTAGGAGAGAGGTGAGGAAGGACTTTGTGACAATGCTGGCTGAGTATCTTATTTCTTCAGAAGGTCGAAGGCATCTGTACTCTCTGATAGGAAGGTGATTAGAAACCACCAGAGTCCAAAACCATTCATTGCCATTGATGCTGATGAGAAGCTCAATGAACACAGAAGTACGTACAGTAGTCACCTCCTAAGGTTTTCCTGGATGGAATCAGAGAGTATTCAGTGCTTGCCATTGGAATTGTTTGGTTATTATTATGGGATTTTGTTTCTTTTTGTTCATACAGATTTCACTCTAGTAATGATCGCAGGTATGGAAAATCACATGTATATGATCTGTGCAGGCACCATTTTCCTGAGCTACCCAGGAGTTACCCATCAAACACTGCCCTCCCAACAGCCCCCTTGTTACTGCCCCTCACCCTGCATCCAGACCATGCCCATTTTCATTAATGACACTTCTTTGTCTCATGACTAAGCACACATATGTTTGAGGGGCTGAATCCTTCTTCACTGATGTTATAAATGCTCAAATTAGTTATTTTGGAGGATTCCCAGATTTGTTTTCCTTTTCTCCTCCCAGGAATATTTTAATTATCTCTCTCTACTGCAGTGAAAATAAACATGACTGTACTTTTATTACTTGTGCTGTACAAACCACAGAGAACTTCCCTGCTTACGTTAAGCAGGATTGTTTTCCAATGTGTATTTCCACATTAGTCAAAGCCAAGAATGATTAATTTTATTAGTTTTTCAACACTTAAAACATGTATTGTAGAACAAAACAAGGAAAGAGAAATTTTAACTTTTTTTTAGTAGACTTAGAATCTTTACCACACTGAGCAGTTCCTTTGTGGCAGTATATATTTATAACTCAAGGAAACCAGAAATCTCTGAGACTGAGTAGTCATTATAATTACACAATATTTTGGGGGTTTGTTGCTTATTTTATTATTTCCATTTACTATATTATAGCTATATATTTTGTTTTACAGCTACTGTTTACTACACTTTACATCCATTACTTTAACTTTTCTGATGCTTTTCTGAATTCTTCACATTCATTGTTTCCTTTAAGTCCTCAATCTTATATTACATTCATGTGCCACAATTTATTTGGTCATTCTCCAAATAACAGACATCTACTTTACTTAGAATTCTTTGTTAACACAAAAGTGCTGTTGTGAATTTTTTTATACATATTGGATGTTCATTCTATCTTAGACCTCATTGGAATATGGGCTTAATAGTGGGACCTTCAGGTCAAGGAGTCTGGGCAATCTGGTCACTTTCTTTTCATAATTGCCAATTGGTTCCCACAACAGTGTAACTTCTTCACAGCTCCACCAACAGTGCATCAGCATTCCTGTCTTTCCATGGCCCCTCCAACACTGTCTATCTTTTATAATCTTTGCCAGTTTCCTGGGTGTGAGGGGGAATCTCTGGGTTGTTTTGATTTTGCCTTTATCTTACTATCATTAGTTTTCCTCCACTTTGCTTAATAAAATACTTTTTCTGGATCACCCCATCTAGGTGTTCTTCTATGATTTTCCCTTACACAGCCAAACTCCTAGACAAATTAGTTTATACTTTTTACTGCTACTTCCTCACTTCAGTTTTTGCACATTTAAAATGGGGCTTCCAACCCCATCAGCTGATCCAAACTGCTCCACTCAGAGGTCATCAACATTATTATCTTCTCTCTCTCTCCATTCCCATAGTCAGTTGTCAAATTTTCTTATTCTACCTCTTCAACATCTACCATATTAATGCACTCCCCCATTGCAGTGGCCTTCTAATTATTTAAAAGTCTCCCATCTGCAATATATTCTCTACACTGATGTCAAGTTGAAATTCCCAAAACATAGATATGACTTCACTCCCCTGCTCAAAAATATTTAATGGATCATTTAGTATTTAGGAAAACACTAATTCCTTAGCAGAGCATTGAAAGGTTTTCCCAGTCTGACTCTATCCTAACTTTCCAGACATTTCACAATGTATGGATTCCCCTTTGTGTACTCTATGTTCCAACCACAGACTAACCATCTGTTCATCAACCTCGGCATTCTATAGTCTAATGTGAAATTTGGGAATGGCCTCTCTTTCTCCTTCTCTCTCTTTTTGCCACTCCCTGGATTCCTTCCCCTTCAGAGATCAGCTCTGATGCCACTTCCAGAAAGGAAGCCTGTCTAGACCTTCTGCATTAGGGCCTTTTTTCTCTGGATAGATTTGTGCAGACACCACATCCTCTAGGAGAATGGATGTTACCAGATGGCAGAATCGCAGCCTTTATCATTTTGTGCCAGAGTCTAGCCATGTTTTTCATGCAGGAGCTGCTCAGTCATTATTTAATTAAACTGAACCTCCTGAATGGAAACTTTATGTCACAAGATCTGTAACAATTGTTTTCCTGGCATCACCTTTGGAATCTTCCCTCTTCACCTGGGTGTACTGAAATCAAGGGCTGGGATCCTGCAAGTCAGAGGTCATGAATCCCTGACAGTAACTTTTCAAAAATTGTTCATTGACTAGGAATAGCCAGATTGAATAGAAAATGGCTTAAAATTCACATTTGCTTAATATGAAAAAAATCATATGGGCAATTTTTTTTGCAGGTTGTCAGCATACTGGCCATCTCTGAAAAGAAGAACATTGTGGAAAATTCTCTTCTCTTTAGGCAATTCTTCAAAAAGACTGGAATGATATACTATTCTAATACAGAAGTGCATTTATCCCATCCTCAAGAATATTAATTCCTTTCATATAGTGTAAAAACACAAATTGTTAGTCTCTTGATATTCTAGAAAGCATGAAAAAATATGAAATAAGTCTGGTGAGATCAAATGTGCCTTGGATTCAAAGACTGGTTTTTTAAATGTGGGTGTGATTGACTAAAACATAGTCTTTAATTTTCATGGTTTGGCTTTGTTCTTCTTTTTTTTTTTGGAGCGCAATTGGAGTTAAGTGACTTGCCCAAGGTCACACGGCTAGTAAGTGTTATGTGTCTGAGGTCACATTTGAGTTCAGGTCCTGACTACAGGGCAAGTGCTCTGTTCACTGCACCACCTAGCCACCCCCTTTTTTGGCCTTGTTCTTGATCAGGCCAGGTTTGGCCACTAGAGAATTTTAAATGGACCACTTGGACTTTGAATGACACAATTCTCCATCCAAACCAAACAGGGAGGTGGCACAGTACATAGAGTGCTGGACCTGAAGTCAGGAAGATTCATCTTCCTGAGTCCAAATATGACCTCAGAGTCTTATTAGCTGTGTGACCCAGTGTGAACTTGGGTAAATCATGTCACGATGTTTACCTCAGTTTCCTCATCTGTAAAATGAGCTGGAGTAGGAAATGACAAACCACTATAAGATCTCTGCCAAGAAAACCCCTGATGAGGTCATGAAGAGTTGGACACATTTGAAAACAACTTGACAACACCCACCTGAACCAAAAGAAATACTCAGCAAATTAAAGCACAAGAAATGAGTTAAAGCCAAATATTCTTGAAAGCTGTCTCACTGTTCATCCAAGTGAACTTTAGAAAAATGAACTGGTTCATTTTTTTCCTCTGAAAGTACCTAAATCTACCTAAATCTTTCTCATCAATCAAGAAAACCAAGGCAGACAGCTGGGGTATTTATTTCTCTCCTATTATTTCCCCTTTCAGGTTTTGTTTTATGGGTTTTATTCTAAACAGGACACATATTGATTTGAGCAATTCCAAGGCAGATAAGAGGCACTCTCAACCTTACAGAAGACAATCACAGGCTTGTGCCTTCATAACAGTACTTTGAGCTCTGACTCTGCGAAACTTGATTTTTCAAAATTGTCCAGGGACCCAGCTATGGCCTCCTAACTCTATTGTTTTGTGATATATGGAATCAAATTCATTGGTTTGGACTTTCTAAAGAACCATTACCACTGACAAGGGAGGCTCCTTGGGCTAAAAATTCTGAGGTCCCCACAGGGACAGATTCTATCCAGGGGTAATGGGTCCAGGACAGTAACTTTTCAAAAAAATTTTTTCATTGATTAGATAAAGTCAAATTAAATACACAATTGAGTAGGAACTGGCATAAAATTTACCACCCATATTTAAAATGAAAAAAAAAATCTCTGAATGGTTCTTAATGGAGGTGTCACCAGCCTGGGGGACAATCTGAAATGAACCCATTTAAGTGATTCTAATATTTTAAAGAATTGTGATTTTCAAATCGGGTAGAAACTAAACTTTCTTGTCAGAAGTTAAGGATTCAATTCCAGCATCAAGAATGTAACAAGTAGGGCAGCCTCCTCTCAGAGTTGTTTTGAAAGAAGTAAACACATTTTCCACACAGTGGAATACATTATTAAAAGGATGCTGTGGATCCTCGGAAAGAGAAGCAGCAGTTACCAAGCCACCATGAGCTTGTCGCAAGCAAACTCTTCCTGCATCTGACAGCATTCCTGGACAGGCAGATCACCAGAATGTGGTAGATGGAACATACATGTGGCCTTGATTTTTCTACCACATCTACCACAGTCTGATTATATATAAATCATATTCCAGACTTGGTTTTTACATTGCATAAAGCTAATTTTTTCAGTCATTTTTCAGTCATGTCTGACTCTTCATGACCCGGTTTAGGGTTTTGTTGACAAAGATACTACAGTGGTTTGCCATTTCTTTCTCCAGCTCACAGTATAGATGAGGAAACTGAAGCAAACAGTGACTTGCCCAGGGTCACACAGCCAGTAAGTGTCTGAGGCCAGATTTGAACTCAGGAAGCTGAGGCTTCCTAACTCCAGGCCTGGTGCTCTATCCTCTGCATCACCTAGTTGCCCCTATAAATCTTAGAAAACTATCTAAGGATAGCATAATTGAGAAACAGGACAGTACAAGGAAGAATACTAGGTCAAAATGACTAAGATGGAATTTCATAAGGATAATTTGGGCTAAACTACACAAGTACAATATATGGGGAGATCTTGCAAAATAGTAGTTTGCCTGAAACATGTCTAGATCCTAACTATGGTCTTAATGACTGTTAAGCTTAATATGTGTGCCAGGACACCTGATGACAGGTTGCGTTGGCAGCAGTGGTAGGCCAAAGGGAGGACACAGTCCTGTTGTACCCATTCTCAGTCAGATTGTGGGAAGCCAGAAGTTCATTCTTAGTTCTTGGCACTCCACTAGAGGCTGTACCATATGAGGCTGGGGTGAAAGACCAAATGATACTTAGGTTGAAAAAGAGAAGCTGTAGGGAGACCATGTTAGCTGTCTGCAGGGAACTAAAGGGCCATCAGCCTTAGAAATCGCAATTGGGAGCAAGTGAAGGAAGCAGAGCTCAGTTTAACATAAGGAAAAAAAAACAAAAACAACTTCTGGACAATTGGAATTCTCCAAAAGGAAGTGGGCTGCCTCCATAGGTAGTAAGTTCCCTGGCCCTGAAGGTCTGCAAACAGAGATATTACAGCTCTACTGAGCAGCCTGCAGAGGGTTTCCTCATTCTGGTTTGGTTCAGACTTGATGACTCTGAAAGTCTCCGCCACCTGTGATATTTGATGGTGATTTGATTGAGAACTCTTTGTATAAAGGAGCTCTTTTATTCATCCAGCCAGGTAACGATCCAGTGACAAAGATTAATTACAGTTTTGTAACTTTAATTATGCTGTCATCTCTTAAGACAAACAAAACAAGGGGAGTTTTAAGAACCAAATGCCTCTTCAAAGACACCCTGCTGTGCTCCCCACCTGGAGTGCTCCTCCTGCTCCCCACAGCCCAGGGACTTCATCCAAGTCTCAGTTAAAACCCCACTTTGTACAAGGAGACTTTCCACATCCCCAGCCTCTCCTTCCATTTCTTGTTTGGATAGAGTTTTTTGCATGCTGCTTCCCACCCCACCCTCCCCCACCCTGGCAAACTGAGCTCCTTAAGAATGGGGACTTTGTATTTCCAATGGTTAGTGCCTGGCACATAGTAGGTGCTAAATAAATGCTCACTTTACTCCTGATGTGCTCTTTGTCTTTTAGAATCAACCCTTAAAATCTTACTTTTTAAAAATAGTATTTCTTCTCAATAATCTTGGAATTCTACAGTGGATTTTTATTCAGGTGTAAGTGGATCAAATTGCCACAAAGGTCCCTTTCAACTGCCATGTTCTGCTGATCTTGAATTGGACTAATCATTTCGACTTATGACAAGAGGAGAAAACCACATACTCCTGGTAAACAAGAGCAAACAGGAACTTCCTTGAGCCTGCTAATTGACTTTCCTTGCTGCAGCTGTGAGCTGGGGTCTGGTCTCTAGCAGGTGCAATGGCTCCCTAGCAAAGCATGACTCACCAAGGGAATTTGAGATAAAGCTTGTTGGTCCTGAAGTGCACACAAGAACATCTACTCTTCGACATTGCCCTACCAGCTTCCTACAGCATGATGCTCTGGTGTTATACCCAAGCACCCGGTCTGTGGCACTAGCTCCAATGTGCTGTGGGTTTTAAAAAAAATTCCTTCTGACCAGGAAGGAGTGAAGTTTGCACACTATTGATGGCCACTGGGGCAGGAAATGGAAACTGGAAAATGAGTATTTTCTCTGGGGAGGATGGTGCAGAGTCAAACACAGAAGGGCCAGTAGTGATAGGGCACAGGGGGAGCCAGAACTCATATCCTCATAAGCCTCAAAATCCTCAAGTGCAGAATTTACAAAACCTTATAGTTTGCAGGAGAGATGTTCTTTCCAAAGGAAGCAATTGGTAGAACATTAGTTAATTAAATTAGTGTCAACAAATAGGTATTAATTGGATGCTTGCCATGTGTCCAAACACTACTTGCAAATGCTGTGCCCCATCTTGGGCCATGGGGATATGGAAAGAGTAGAGGCCTGCTTCTGCTGATTCTGCCTTCACAACACCTATCACATTCCTCTTGGTCTCTCCTCCAACAAAACGGCCACCCTCATTTAGGGCTTCACTGCCTCCCACTTGGGCTGTGGCAAGAGCTTCCTTACTGGTCTTTCTGCCTCTGAGTAATCCCTTTGCTAGTCTACTGTTCTTTTGTGAAATTCATCTTCCCAAGGCATAGATCTCATCCATCCAGTGCTCTACTTAAAATATTTAGTGGCTCTCATTTGCCTTCAAGATAAAATACAATCTTCCTGGTCAAGAATTTATGCGCCCCACTCCCTTCCCCCTCCCATGGCTTGCTTTTAACTGAAGCTTGTCCAAGTAACCACCCTGGTTCTATTTCATATTGGACAGAGTAATGGCTTGGAATGGATGGCCCTAGGTTCAAACCCCTGATATTTTCTGCCTTTGTCTCTCCTGTGTTGTAATTTCCTCTGGCATAAGAAGAAGGGATCTGGGTGATTCTGCCCCCAGTTCTGCTCCTTTGCTCCTCCAAGCTACTGTCCCCTGCTGCCATGAAGCTCATTCCCCAAACCTGCCCCTCAGTCCTTTCTTATCTCTGCATATTAAAATCCTTTCCTTCCTTCAAGGGTTAGAGTCTAGTGCTGCCTCCTCCCTGAAGCCTTTCTGGATTCCTCCCACTAAAAGTGTCTTCTTCTTCCTCCTCCCCCTCCTCAATTCCACCAGGAGCTATTGTTTGCTTTTCTCTTCTGCTCCCATCAACCACCATCATGTGTCAGAATTCTCCACGAATATGTTCTTTCATCTCAATAGAATGGATGCTCCTTGAGAAACCCTGTTATTTTTTACCTTCCTGTCCTCCATACCACACTAAGCATAGGGCCTTGATCCTAGTCCTTCAGTGTCCAAGATTCTGTAGTTGGGTCTGTCCCCAGTGTAGGTCACCCCCTTTTTCCCCATGAATATGTACCTGATCTTCCAGAGGAGCTATGGCCAAGCAATCACCCTCTTTCCAAGCTGGAAAGGAACCTCTTTGACTTAAGTAGGCCGCTCCTTGGACAAATCACATTAGATATAATTGGACTCATCAACGAAATATTCTTAGGACAATAGGACCAGCTGGAGCTTGGGTTTTAAAGGGTACCTTAGGCTTCAAGAACTAGGATTACCTCTAAATCATGATGAGACCCTGAAGAAGATACCAGTGGAGGCTGGTATAGATTAGGTTTTGTATAAATACTATTGTTCTTGCCCTCAAAAAACTCCTAAACAGTTTCATCATCTCAAAAATGGGCATAAGAGTACCTGTGGAACCTATCTAGATGACTTCTTTAGAGACTGAAATGACATAATGGACTAAAAATGCTTTAAAAACTTTAAAATACTCTAGACATGTTAGTTATTAATATTATCATTTTGGGAAACAGCACTAATGTACATAATTTGACTGTTGAAATTCAGATAAGATGATTTATAATCCAGGATTTAATGGAACAATTCAGATTCAATTGGCAGTGGGAAGCCAGTGAGATCAGGCTTCATGGAGCTGAAGGAGGCACACAAAGGACTTGTATCAATCCTCTCCCTTGCCTCCCCTTTCTAAGGAGCTGCCATTGCAGGTTTCCTCCATGTCCACACTCTTCTATCTATCCACTGCTTTCCATGCACACATTCACTCCCCTAGTCCAGCCCTCATTTCTGCTCACATGGACTATTTCAGGAGCCTCTGTCTCCCTGTTTCCAATAGCTTCCATCTTGAATTCATCCTTCACATAGGTGTGTTATGGGAATGGGAATTTAAAATCTTTCCTGCCCATAGGCCCTTTGATAGGCTTAAATGACTCTGAGAACCTTTCTTGATTTGAAAATATATCTGCCTGATAATAGGCTGAATGTGGTCACCTGGAGCCAGTGGTGGGAGGCTTGTTTTTCAGGAATGCCCACACCTTGTTGCTTTTTGATTGGGCAGTGGGTCAAGAGGGCTATGATATTCTCTGAGCCAGGAGAAGACTATATATATCTTGAGGTGAGGTTTTGTTTTGGGGCTCACTTTGAGAAGAGTTCTGTGATTTGACCAGATGAGACTCTGGGCAGTCCTTGAGCCCCCTGGCTTTGAAAACCTAGATGTTGGTGCTTCCCTCTCTGGTAACTGATTAGGTATGGATGTCATGGTCAGACAGTTAGAAGCCTGTCTGCTGATATTTTCCTGTATTTGTTGTCTGCTTGTAACTTGTTTGTATTCTCTGAAGTTTGGGGTGCTGACCTTTTCCTTCCGAACTAGGTAAATGACATATGTTTGATTAAAGCAAAATTGTTAACCCACTTTGAGATGCTTTCCTTTAGAAAAGCAGATCTAAGAACTTGTGTTGGCAGCTACCCTGGGTATGCTAGGGTGCTTGCTGCTACAACATGACAAATATGAATCTGACCAGGTCACTCCCTTGTTTGCTACAGTAAACTCTAGCATCTCTCAATGACCTCCAAGATAAAATATAACCCCAGTCCTCATATTATCCATTTTCCATATTTTCCACTTAATGCCTCTCACAACTTGGTTGCAACTTACCCTTCCAAGCCCAATTTAACATTCCTTTCATTCACTTTTGTCCAGGCAAAGAGGTATTTTTGCTGTCCTTCATATACAATCATCCATCTCTCACTCTTGTGCCCTTGCACAGGTGATCTCTTCTACCTGGAAAGTACTCCCTCCTCATCCCCACATCTTAGAATACTGACTTTCCTTTGAAATTTAGATCATTCATGAGACTATGAGTGGCTTTTCTTGACCTTCCTGTTGATAGTGCAGCCTTACCCTTGAAAGATTACTTTGTATATATTCTATGTATAATTGTATATACTCCGCTTCACTTTGTGGCCATCTCCATTCCATCCATGCCTTTTCACTCAGGCTGTCATCTCCACTTTCCTCCCACTAGAATCTTTGACATCACCCCTGTAACCTTTTTACTCCCCTGCCTTCTTTCTGCTTGCTTCTGTGTGCTGTCTAACCCCCATTAGAAGGTAAGCTCTATGAGGGCAGAGAATATCTTGCTTTTATTTGTATCCTTAGGGATTAGTACAATGTCTGGCACATAGTAAGTGCTTATTAAATAGTCCTTGCTTACTCAGTCCTCCTGTCTGCTATTCATCCATCTACTTATCTATCTGTCTAGCTGTCCATCTATCCATCTATCTATCTATCTATCTATCTATCTGTCTATCTATCTATCTGCCTGTCTCAGTGCTTGACACATAGTAAGTGCTTAATACTTGCTTGATGGTTGAATCGGAGAAGTGGGGAAGGAATCCCCAGGTTTTGTGGGCCAAGGCTTTTTGATATTGCCTGACCAATTTTGATGATAGAAAACTCCAAATCTAGAGAGTTCCAGGTCATAGCTAGATACAGATCTAAATCTCCAGAATCAGAACAGTTTCTCCTTTAGTGCTCAGGATATCCAGCTTTGCCCAGTTCAAACAACACAAAACTTTAAGACAAGTCATCCCAATGTTGAATGCAGAACAATGTGCCTAATTAATGTCTTGAATGGCATTTCATGAAGAGTTTGACTTCAAACTACTACACCCAATAGAAGTGGCATTTGTTATGATCCCCACAGTCACTGTCCAATGGCCTGGAGCCCCTTACTCAGATGACAGAGCTCAGGCCTGAAGAATTTGCTGCCATCCTGTCCTTCTCCCCCTACTGCTCTTTCCTCTTTATTTCACTTTGCTTTTAGCAGGAATCAATATTAATGAGCTTCACAATGGAGTTGGTGCTCCCCTGTTAACACTGAAGAGAAGACTTGTTCCCCATTGGGCCATCAGCAGCAAGCAGGAAGCTGCCAGCCACAGGCTGTTTCTGTTCTGTCTTTCACTGGAGACAAGCTGGCTTCTGCAAAACTTCTCAATTCACTCAGCAGAGAACAGCCTGAGTACACATTTCATGGCTCCTCCTGGTGCCATTAGTCATTGACCCAGCACTGACAGAATCAGCACTTGAGTAAAAGAGAGCCCCAGGACTGTGATCTCCTGATGGGGCCAGATTAGCTAATATCCTCACCACCATCTTTCTTTTGTTAATGAAGGTCATTGTGTTAATGAATGGCAGCGAGGTTTTACCTCTCTCAGGTTACAGGGATGAAGTAAGGTATCCTTTCCTTAGTAAGGACCGCTGGGAATCAGGAGGCCATAAGTGCCTCTGGTAGCAACTTGCTAACCGCAAGTCTGAATGATATTAGAATCCTAGATCCTCAGAACTGGATGGGGGCACTGCAGCCATCTTGTCCAGTCAGTTGTTGTTTTCACATCTCCAGTGCCTATGTACAGGACCTAGCACCATGAACTATTATGATTTTCTGAAGAATCATAACTACAGGTGATCCAGAAATCAATGGAAAGATGGAAGGTGAATTCAAGGCAGTAGTATGTTACCTTGGAATAGGGGATGATTTAAATGACTTGTATGACTAGAAGAGAAGATGGGCTTGCTGTTCAGGAGTCTGGGGGATAAGGAATGAACAGTTCCAGTGCTGCACTGGGAACCACAGAAAATCAAAAGCAAGATTGCTAAGGCCCTGAAGAGAGCCTTTGCAAACAAGAGAATTTACAAGAAAACATGGTCAAGGACTAGACTATAAAAGATGAGAAGGGGATAAGATCTTCCTCAAGGAGTGTCCAGAGCCAAGTTTTTAATTACAAAAAGAAGGAAAATAGGAGCAGGCATGGAAATTATTAACCTCTGGATCCAAGTCTATTCAGAATTGACTCATCACTGTACAACTTGCTTTCTAAAACAGATAAATTTTTGAAGAAAAGCAACAGCAATAGCTAACATCAAGAACAACAAAACTGTGTAAAACAAATCACTGCAGATATTTCCAGCAGCTCACTATTTAGCAGAATACTGAACGAATGTTTTTTAAACAAATACATGGAAACAATATAATAAAGCAATAGAAATAAGGACCCTGAGTAACCTGTTTTGGGTAAGAGGATTTTCAGTGGTGGGGGGGCTAAGGAATAGAAAGTGTATGGTACTATTGGGCCATTCAAAGTATAGGCTTTAGGGCAAAATTTGTATGAATTAAGGCTTTTCCATCTCTTCTATCAGGCTATGAGCCTAACCTGTGTTTTCCCTGTTACTCAGGATCTTGACTACAGAGAGCAGTGAGGCCCTGTGTTCTGTCACCATCCTTAATGTTACACAAAGATACAAGCAAATCTTGCTTTGTTTTTATCCCCAAATATATTAGGAGTAGTAATTGTGGTAGCTTAGATGACACTCTATCCCCATCTTTATTTCAGTGATGGAGAACATCATACTGATGAAATTATTTTGGCTGAAACTTATAAACCTTTAGATTCTTGGAATTTTCTTTCTTTAGTCATGACCATAATAACAACCTGGGGATCCAGACTCAAGTACTGAATAGGCTTGGCTATATTTCAGGCAAATAAATGCTTCTTTATCTTCTTCCCGCTGTATATGCCAAGTTACTTTTCCCCTCTTCCCTTTGCTCACTTCATTCTCTATACCTGGAATGTCTTCTTCTTTGCCTGTTGAATTTGCACACTTCAAAGACTAACTCATGAGCCTCCTATATGAGGTCAAGTCTAATCTTCTCGGATCTCACAGGTCACTAAGTATGGTCTTTTTATGTAACCTCAGGTAACTTTATCATTCTCAGCATTGGTGCCTTATCATAAAAGCCTAGGAGCCCTGGGAAGGCCAGGATTATGGCTTAGCCAAGCGATGCATCTTTCTCACATGGAAACACATATAGTAGGTATGTCATGAATATTTCTTGAACTAAATTGGATTTAGGAGGATTTTCCTCTTTTAGCCTTCATGTGTAGCAGGGAGTTCCTCACATATCCTTGCACTGGTTTTTTATATGCCTGGGGTAAGCTCTGACTATTTCAACAGATGCAAAGAGGGAGTGGGGAATAAGAACAAATTAAGACAGAAGACGGAATGGGTGGATCTGAGATGCTGATTCCAGTTAGTAAAGGAGCTCTTTTCTCAAACGCTTTCAATGTTAGATTCCATTTTAGGTTTTTGTGGAGAGTATCACTTTGGGCATGGGACATTCTGTGGGCTGTAAGCCTGTGGTTAGCATTATTGACCCCAGAAATAACAAGAAAGACTTAGGATATGGACAATCATCTGATCTTTTTCTACTAGAGACCAATTTTATTGACAGAGCTCTATTACCTGTTGCAAATTATTTGATTCCAGACACTATAAATAAAACATTTTGCTAGCTTTCAGAGCCTTTTCTTAAATGAATAGTAATTCTTTGCCATGTTTTATAGAAAATGATGATACTGACTGAGTCAATTTTGGGTTGGTTTTCAGGAATGCAAGACAATATGTGTCAGAGTATGGGTGCTGTCATTGAGTAAGTCATAGCCTTTTGAAATACTGAAGTGTGTAAAGTGCCTAGAAAGAAGGAGCTGAAGGGCTAGATTCTTGGTGCCTTCTACCCACTACCCCCTTCAGACCTCTACTAGCTTGCTGAGCTCAGTTCTGGGCAATATCTTTCATAAAGGTCTTTGACAAGTCTTTGTTGCCAAGAGAGTGATGAGGATGACCAAGGGACTTGTACCTAGGTCATATCAGGATCCCTTCAAAGAAATGACTATTTTAATCATGAAACACACTTGTCCAGAAGCACATGACCGCCACATTTTCATATATGCTAGCCTATCGGGGATGAGGTACAGCTCCAGGTGGCAGAATGTGGTCACGTCAGGTAGAAGGCAAAGAGAAGTAGCTTTCAGTGCAAAAGAAACAAGGAAGCACTTTCTAAAAACCAGAACTGTACAAGAATGGGAGATATGGGGGGCAGAGCCAAGATGGCGGAATAGAAACAGCACTTCCAAGGTGCTCTCTCCCACACCACTTCAAAATCATGTAAAAGGGGACTCTGAACAACTTCTGGAGTTCCAGCACCCACAGAATGACACAGAGAAGCTAACCTCCTGCTGAGGACAGCCCAGCAGCCCTGCAGGGAGCGGCCAGCACAGTGCTCTGGGGTAGCGCTCTGGGAGCCGAGCCCAGGCCCGTGTAAGCCACAGTTTTAGCCCCAGGGTGGTCAGGCCAGCAGCCAGCTGGAGGGACCCCAGAACACCAGCAGCTGTGGTGATTCCAGAATTATCAACACAGACATGCCTAGGACAAAGTGAGAGGTTAGTGCCCTATGAACTTTGGGACCAGTATTTGGGGAATGAGTTGCCCCTGGGGGCAAGAAGCAGCTGAGGAACTGAGGCACAGAAGCCATTTTGCAGCTTTAGTGGCAGCTTCAGCTCCTGGTCTGTGAACTGTAGGGAGATCCAGCGATCAGTCTTGGTGGGTAATCACTCCCTGGGGTAATTAACCTCCCTGGATCTGGATTGCGGTCTGGGGTGGAGGTCTTGGGGTGGGTATCCAGCTTGCCAGAGCATGTGGAGGCTTCACAGAGGTCACCCAACTAATACCTCTGGAAGTTGTGAAGACCCCAACATTTGGGACTGGCTGGTGGCAGAGTGCTCCTGTAGCAACAAGCCCAAAAGTCAAGTAATTAAGTGGCAACATGCCAAGGCAAAGGAAACAAAATAAACAGAAAAATGCAACATTAGGCTCCTATTTTGGGGGCAAAGAGGATCGAGGCATGGAACAGGAGAAGGACTGTGAGGTCAGAAATCCTGCTCCAAAAGCCCCAAATGAAAATATGAGCAGGTTACAGGCCATAGAGGACCTTAAAAAGAATTTTAAAAACCAAATAAGAGAAGTGGAGGAAAAATTGGGAAGAGAAATGAGAAGGATGCAGGAAAAGTATGAAATTAGAGTCAACAGCCTGACTGAGGATAAAAACACCTTAAAAAACAGACTAACTCAAAAGGGCAATGAGGAGAAGAATGCCTTAGAAACCCAAATTTGCCAGGTGGAAAAAGTATCTCAAAAGCTCACTGAGGAGATTCATTCCTTCAGAGTTAGACTGGAGCAAATGGAAGCTAGTGACTTTATGAGAAATCAAGATGCTGTTAAACAGATCCAAACAATTGAAAGAATAGAAGGCAATGTGAAATATCTCATGGGAAAAACCACTGACCTGGAAAATAGATCCAGGAGAGATAATTTAAAAATTATTGGACTACCTGAAAGCCATGATTAAAGAAAGAACCTAGAAATCATCCTTCAAGAAATTTTCAAGGAAAATTGCCCTGATGTTTTAGACCCAAAGGGGGAAATAGAGGTTGAAAGAACCCACTGATCACCTCCTAAAAAAAGATCCCAAAAAGAAAACTCCTAGGAATATTATAGCCAGGTCTCAGAACTCCCAGATCAAGGAGAAAATGCTACAAGCAGCCAGGAAGAAACAATTTCAATATTGTGGAAACACAATCAGAATAGCACAGAACCTGGCAGCTTCTACACTGAGGGATCGAAGGGCATGGAATATGATATTCCAGAGGGCAAAAGACCTGGGATTAAAACCAAGAGTCACATACCCAGGAAAACTGAGTATTTTGTGTCAGGGGAAAATATGGTCATTCAGTGGAATAGAGGACTTTCAAGCATTCTTGAGGAAAAAAGCAGAGTTGAATAGAAAATTTGACATTAAGACACAAGAAGTAAGAGATGCTTGAGAAGGTAATCAGGGAAAAGAAATCAAAAGGAACTTATCAAAGTTGAACTATTTACATTCCTACATGGAAAAACAATAATGGTGACTGATGAAACTTTTCTCAGTATGAAAATAATGGAAGAAGGGTATATGGGCTTATGAATACATATGTGAATGTGTGTATATATGTTTACAGGTATATGTGGATAGAGGGCACAGGTTGAATTTGGTGGGAAGGGATGATACTTAAGGGGTGGAGTTAAGAGGTGAGAGAGGAAAGTGGTAAGAGGAGATGGGGAGACACAGGGTAGGGTAAACTATTTCATGTAGAAGAAGAAAGGGGAAGTGGTTGCAGGGGAGGGGAAGAACAGGAAGGCAAAAATGCAAAACCATATTCTCATTGAATTTGGCTCAGGGAGAGAATGACATATATACTAAATGGGATATCTCACCCTGCAGGAGAGTAGTGGGAAGGGAGATGAGTGGGGGGATGATGGATGGGAGGGCACTCTAGGGGGAGAGGAGGTTGGACCAGGTGGGGGGTGGGATGGGTGGGAGGGAAATATAAGCAGTCTTTACAATATATCTACTATGGTAATGTTTTGCATAGCTATACATGTAAAACACACACTGAATTGCTTATCTTCCAAGAGGTAGTGGGTGACAAGGGAGGAAGGGGATGGATCTGAAATTCGAAGTTTTAAAATTAAATATTTCAAATATATAAAAATACTATTATTAATACTGTTTTGCATATAATTGGGAGATAAGATGTGCAGGCATTGGGGCATAAAGATTCACCTTGCCTTAATGGGAAAGTTGAAGGGGGTATGGGAGAAGATATGGGAGAGAGCAGATTGGATGAGGGGATATCTTGTGGGACTGCTATTCTGGGATGTTGGGTAGGGGAAAATGGGGAAAAATTGTAACTCAAAGTCTGGTGAAAATGAATGATGTAAACCAGAAGTTAATAAAGCATTTGTTTTAAAAAAAAAGAATGGGATAAGCGTCATAGGGTAGTGAGTTCTCTGACACCAGTGGTGTTTAAATAAAGCCTATGAGATTATATGTCAAAGATGTTACAAAAATGATTTATACACATATTGGCCAAGGGGGTTAGGTTGTGTGAATCCTCATGGCCTACCCACTGGCCTGGTTCTCCTTTAGACAAACAACCCATATTTGAAAGGTAGTTGGCCAGGTTAGGGACATATACTATGGTTCACAGTGAAAGAGGATTTTTCACCTCTGTAGGGTCTTGCTGCCTCCCCCTTAAAAATATAATAGGCTCTCTGTCTCAGCTAAGTGACCCAGATAACAAGGAGTTTAACTAAGTTTCTTTGAAATTCATGTTTGCTCATAGATCAGTTAAAGGGACATCTTACAAATAAAGGCACAGAGGTACAGAGAGCTTAACTGATTTGTAAAAAATAATATGGGGAAGATAAAGGAAGAGAAACCAATTCTTGTGACTGTGGGGAAGGATCTGTCTCTTATGTGATCCTTGTACTGGGTTTTGGCATGAGGAAAATGCCTGCCTTCTGAAGAGAAAGGGAGGAATGGTCAGACAACACCAAGGACTTTCTGGAACCAGAAAATATCCCTGCCTGTGGTTTCCCAGTCAAGTATATCACAAGCTCAGTGGTCATTTCATATTCCAATCTGGGGATTATACATATTTCGTTGTTCAGATAGAAAGGATAAAGGTCACAGATTTAGTAGCTAGGCTTTTCATCTTACTTAGGTGTGTGATCCTGGGCAAGTCACTGCATTCTTCTTGCCTTATTTGTGAAGGGAATTTAATACCTAAGAAGTCATCTAGAGGTAAAAAGACATGCTGAAGGTCACACATCTGGTAAGTAGAAGAGGTAAGATTTGAATCTTCTTCCTCAAGTGTTGATCTGAAAACCCAGTGTCCTCCCCATCATTTAATGCTGTTTCACAGAGTGAACATGGGTTTGTTCACTAAAACCAAGGTTCCTAAAATAAGGGCTAAACTACTAAGAACAAAAAAGTCATTCTTAAGGTCAATACAAGAAGTTTTCTTTCATTCTGCCCTAAGGGTAGTGAACAAAGCCAGTGTCTATGCAGCACTTGCTCCTAGGAAGACATAGGTTTGGGGGCTATTTGCTGGTTTTCGTTTGCTTTAATATGCATGTTCCAGCTCTCAATCTGTAAAGCTGTTCTCACTGATAATACCTCGTTAGCTGTGCTCTGACAATGACTAATGAGTCCTCAACCTCCTCCGGAACTCCCTTCCAGTAGAATTCCCATGGACTCATACTCATAGTCCAGGAAAGACTTGGACAGCTACTGCCCTAGAGGCTGCTGGGTCCTGACTTTGTCTCTAGATGTTAGGATTCAGATGACCTTTAGGATCCATGGTCCTCTAATACAAACTAGAGTTCCCCCAGAGGGTCACTGCCATATTTTCTTACTCAGTTCTCTGTAAAAAGCAGAAACAACTGAAGAGGAAGAGAATTACCTAAGTAACCCCACCTCAGAAAAAGAAATCAAACCAGCCATCAATGAACTCTCTAGGAAAAAATCTCCAGGGCCAGATGGGTTTACTAGTGAATTCTATCAAACATTTAAAGAACAATTGATTCCAATACTCTACAAACTATTTGGGAAAATTAATGAAGAAGGAGTCCTACCAAATTCTTTCTATGACACAAATATGGTACTGATTCCTAAATTAGGAAGAGATAAAATAGAGAAAGAAAATTATAGACCAATTTCCCTCATGAATCTAGTGGCAAAAATTTAAATAAAATATTAGCCAAAAGACTGCAACAAACTTATCACAAAAATAATACACTTTGATCAGGTGGGAATTATTCCAGGAATGCAAGGATGGTTTAATATTAGGAAAACCATCAGTATAATTGATCATATCAACAATAAAACTAGCAGAAACCACATGATTATCTCAATAGATGCAGAAAAGGCTTTTGACAAAGTACAACATCCATTCCTATTAAAAACACTAGAAAGTATAGGAATAAATGGAGCCTTCCTTAAAATAGTTGATAGCATCCATTTAAAACCATCAGCAAGTATTATATGCAATGGGGATAAACTAGAAGCATTTCCAATAAGATCAGGAGTGAAACAAGGGTGTCCACTATCACCCCTCTTATTCAATCTGGTACTAGAAATGCTAGCAGTAGCAAATAGAGAAGAAAAAGAAATCAAAGGAATCAAATTAGGCAAAGAAGAGACCAAGCTATCACTCTTTGCAGATGATATAATGATATACTTAGAGAATCCTAGAGAATCAAGTAAAACACTACTTGAGACAATAAATAAATTTGGCAAAGTTGCAGGATATAAAATAAACCTATATAAATCTTTGGCATTCCTGTATATCTCTAATGAAATTCAACAGCAAGAGATAGAAAGAGAAATCCTATTTAAAGTCACTGTAGACATTATAAAATATTTGGGAATCTACCTGCCAGGATCTATATGATCACAACTACAAAACACTTCTCACACAAATAAAATTAGATCTAACTAATTGGAAAAAACATCAATTGCTCGTGGCTGGGTCGAGCTAATGTAATAAAAATGAAAATTTTACCCAAACTAAATTATATATTTAGTGCCATACCAATCAATTTACCAAAAAACTACTTTTTAGAGTTAGACAAAATAGTAACAAAATTTATTTGGAAAAACAAACGGTCTAGAACATCAAGGGAATTAATGAAAAGAAATGCTAGGGAAGGTGGACTAGCTATACCAGATTTTAATCTGTCTTATACAGCAGCAGTCATCAAAACTACTTGGTAGTGGCAGAGGAGTAGAGAAGTGGATCAATGGAATAGATTGGGCGCAGGAGACCCAGCAGTTAATGAATATAGTAATCTATTGTTTGATAAACCCAAAGACCCCAGTTTTGGGGATAAGAATGCACTATTTGACAAAACCTTCTGGGAAAACTAAACTGGAATATAGTATGGCAGAAACTGGGCATAGACCATTATCTAACACCATATACCAAAATCAAATCTAAATGGGTGCATGATCTAGGTATAAAAGATGATACTGTAAGCAATATGGGAAAGCAAGGAATAGTTTATCTGTCAGACTTGTGGAGAGGGAAAGACTTTAGGACCAAACAAGAATTAGAGAGCATAATAAAACGCAAAATGGATAATTTTGATTACATTAAATTGAAAAGCTTCTGTACAAACAAAGCCAGTGCAACCAAGATCAAGAGGGAGGTGGGAAATTTGGAAAGAATTTTTACAACCTATGTCTCTGATAAAGGACTCATTTCTAAAATATCCAGAGAATTGAGTCAAATCTATAAGAATACAAGTCATTCCCCAATTGATAAATGGTCAAAGGATATGAACAGGCAGTTTTCAGAGAAAGAAATTAAAGATATGTATAAGCATATGAAGAAATGCTCTAAATCACTATTGATTAGAGAAATGCAAATCAAAACAACTCTGAGGTACCACATCTCTCCAGTCAGATTGGCTAAGATGACAAAACAGGACAATGACAAATAATGGAGAGGATGTGGGCAAATTGGAACACTAATGCATTGCTGGTGGAGTTGTGAACTTATCCAACCATTCTGGAGATCAATCTGGAATTATGCCCAAAGGGCTATAAATAATTTCATACCCTTTAACCCAGCAATACTACTTCTAGGGTTATATCCCAAAGAGATCATAGAAGAGGGAGGAAGACCCATATGTACAAAATATTTATAGCAGCTCTTTTCGTGGTTGCAAAGAATTGGAAATTAAAGGGGTGCCCATCAGTTGGGGAATGGCTAAACAAGTTGTGGTATACGCATTTAATGGAATATTATTGTGCTATAAGAAATGAGGAGGAGGCGGTTTTCATATTTATCCGGACAGGCTTATACAAACTGATACTGAGTTAGAAGAGTAGAACCAGGAGAAATTTGTATACAATCACAGACACAACATATGTGTGATGACCAACTATGACAGACTGGACTCTTCTCAGCAATTCAGTGATATAAATCAATCTGGAAAGACTCATGAAGGAGAGAGATGAGACATCCAGAGAAATAACTAGAAAGAACTGAGCTTGAATCCTGATGGAAGCAAACTAATTGATCTTTTTTCTTTTCATTGTTTGGTTTTATTTCTTCTTTACCATTTTTCATCCCACTTAGTACAATATGCCTTTGTAACTTGACTAATATCCAATATGAAAGCATTTGCAGATCCTATACTGGACTATATGCTGTCTTGGAGGGTGGGGGGATGGAGGGGAAGGAAATTTGAAAATCAAGGAACTATGGAACTGAATCTTGTTAACTAAAAATAAACACATAAATTAAAAAAAAATAGAAACAACTTAAGCCCATATGGTGCTATATAGAACCTCCCCATTTCTGGGTATTAATCGTTTGTTCTGACCCAGAGCCATCAAAATTCCAGTGGAAGTTTCTGCCACCCAGGGCCTGAAATGTCTTAACTTGTTTCATATTTATTAGGCAGCAATGTGGCACAGAGAAAGAAAGCTAGAAAAGAACTCAGAAGATCTGGGTTCCAATTCTGACTTTTCATCTTACTACTGGTAGCATCTTGGGCAGGTTACTGCACCCCTTGGAGCCCCAGTTTCCTCACATATAAAATGAGGTGTGTGTATGAACTACAGAATCTCCCTCAAAGCATCCTTCCAGCCGTAAAGGTTTTTTTTTTATAACTCTTGATCACTTGTACACCTTTAAGGTAAAAACCAGATGCTTGGGATCTGGGCAAACCAGATACATAGATTTAATGATTCATCTTCCCTTCTTACCACTCCCTACCAACACAAGTAACTAGGAAAGCTTATCTGGGCCAGCTGTACAAGACTCTGGACCATTTTTACTAGCCTGACTTTGCATGACTTCCTTTCATGCTTACCTACATTCCAGCCAAACTGGATTCCGTTCTCCCTTATCTTACCACGTCCTCTCTTGCTTCCCTAATTTTGTCTATGCTACTTCATCACTCCTTTTATCCCCCAGTCACAAGCTTCTGTGCATCCCAATCCTGTCCTTACTTCAAGAACCAGATCAAAGTGCATTTCCCAGGAAGTTTTCCTTAATGGCAACTTCTCAAGTTTTGAAACACTTCAGTTGTCATACTCTAACTTGCATTATAGTTATGTTTGCATTGGTTTCATTGACTCTCCCCATTCCACATGCTAGACTATAAGCCCCTTGTAGGCAAACACTAGGCTTTATTCATTTATGAATCCCGAGTTTAGCATCTAGCATGGCTGCCTTTCAAAGAGCAGGAACTTAATAAATGTTTGTTGAATAGAGACACTTAAAATTCCTCAAGTAAGGCAACACTATACACATGGTAACTTGTTTATAATATCTGTTCTGCTCACAAGTTTTTAATTTGTCAATATGTTAACATCTCTTTAAAGATCTTATTTCTTCTGATGTCAATAACTATAAAACCACCAAGGCTTTGTGCCATTTAATGGGATAGATGAGGTAACTTCCCAGAGAGAGAAAGGGTACAGGTATCAATGTCTTTCTAGCATGGTTTAAGCCTTGAGGCAGGGAAATGAGCTCTGGGCCTCTGCAGGTCTCTCCCTGCCCCACCTTCCCATCCTCTGATTGAAATGTCAAGCGGAATAGCCCCACCTACCTGTGATTTCAAAAGTGATGGATAGAAGGGGTGCAGCACTAGCCTTCGACGGGCTCTGAGACTGACTTTCTGAAATAACAGGGAAATAGCAGCATAAGCAAAGATGTGTGTGCAAAGCAGTTTGGGGAAAAGGCATAGCAAGTGACATTTAGAGAGCAAAGACTGTGGTGTGGACAGTGACCAGTTGATGCCCTTCATTAATGGACATGCCCTTGTTCTCATCTATCCCTTGCCTTCCTAAGCATCAGAGAAAGTAGCAGCAGCTGACCCTTGCTTACTGCAGACAGACAGACAGACCCTCCACCTCTTGTCCTAGACTGCATATCCTTGTTGTGAGTGGAATGTGGGAAATGACTCCTCCTGAGGGCCTCTTTCTCAGTCTTCACAGGAGCACCAAGGATCTTCTGCTCAGCCTCTGCCTTTGGGGCCTTCTTTAAGTACACAGAACCTTTTTCTGTCTGTATTATAGGGGCATCTGCACTGGAACTGCAGTGACTAGACTCTCTTTCCATCATTCAGAGCTCTCAGAAGAGCCTTCTCCTACTAATGCAAACCAAGCCAGGTTATATTTTCATCAGCCGTGGGGACCCTGCTCTGAGTGCCACCTCTCCCTGAGATATTCTGCTAAGCTTCACACTAGTCCAGGCCCATGGCGACTGGCTCATGTGCTGCCTGCTGGACGCCTAAGTATGCATCAGGCAAAACCAGGAGCTGTCCAGGGTACTGGCTAGCTCCTCTCCAGAGATGAGAGGCCTGCCTTAAACTCTAAATGGGTCTCCCATTTGCTCACCTGAAGCTGGGCTGGAAAGGCTGCCAGGGCAGGAGCACTACAAGGAGTTGGCAGCGGAAGGAGATGCGACACCAGCGGTAGTGGGAGCCGTCTTCCTGCTGCTATTGCTGCTGCTGCCTGCATCCGGCCGCATCAGTACGCTTCTGCTGAGGCTTAGTGACTCAGGGAGAATAGCAAACATCCGGGACAGTGCCCCTGCAGACCCAGCTGGGGCGCCAAAAGCGCAGTATCCCTGGCTGGCTGGCTGCTTTAGGCATGCACCAAGAGGGGCGGTGCCCATGTCTGTGCTAGGAAAGTCTGAGAGGGTGGGGGGATAGTGCAATCCCCTGGATGCACAAGGCATTCATTCCCATTTTCTAAGTGTTTTGTGCTGGAATGGACTTGGCTGTGTGCTGCACTATGGCACAGACGGTCAAAGAGATCCCACTTGTGACCATAAAGGCAGCCTGTGTACCTCTGCTTGAATGTGCAATTGGTAAACTAAGGGCTTGTTTTTGGGAAACTGCTGAGTTACAGGCAAAAACCAGACATGACAGCATCCCTACTGTAGTCTGACTCCTCAGAAGTAGACATCTTCTGTTGTTGTTCAGTCATTTTAGTTGTGTCCAGCTCTTTGTGACCCCTACTGGGATTTTCTTGGTAAAGATACCAGAGTGATATGTCATTTCCTTCTCCAGCTCATTTTACAGATGAGGAAACTGAGGCAAGGAAGGTGAAGTGACTTGCCCAGGGTCACACAGGGTTTTCTATCTACTGCACCACTCAGCTGCCCAGTACATTCCTTTAGGCAATGCTAATCTCTTAAAAATAATAACTAAAAAACTAAGGTTACTTAAAAGGGCCCATTAAGGGAGGTAGGCTATCTTTGGGGCCCTCCTCTAAGTCTTTCCTTCCAGACCAGGATTCTCTCACTTTAAAATCTCCACTGGAATTGGTCAATGGATTGTACTTACTACATGCTGGGCACTTTGCTAAGAGCAGAGAATATAAATACAGCAGAATAAGACAGTTCCTGCCCTGAAGGAGTTTCTATTCTAATGGATAAAGCTGTCAGTTTTGCAGCTGATGACTTTCAAAGTGTCTGGCTTTATTTTCACTTGAGGAATTCATGTTCTGCAATCTTCAGTGTTTTCTGTCTACTTTTGCTAACCTGGAGGTACAGATTCCCAGGGGATTTGGAGATCAGAGATATGCCATGTACATGTACATGACAATATTTCCTGCTGGGAAATTATAAATGGAACTTGCACAAGTAAACATTGTTAAATTTGTTCCTAAATCGCCAAAACCTTTCAGAAAGCAGCCCATGTTCCTGTGAGGTATGTATCAGGATTAGCTGGGCTGCTGGTGGTTGGAGCATTGAATATGAGACGCTAATTAGCTAAATGACGTGGGGCAAGTTGCTTGACACATCTTGGTTTTAGTTATCTTATATGTGAAATGGGGATAATAATAACATTTATCCTGCAGGGTGGGTGTAAGGCTCAAATGAGATAATGCATGTAAAGGACTTTGGAAAGCTTATAGCACTATAAATGCTAGCTATTGTTACCCAGAGACAGTCTTGATGTTTTCATTGAAAGGACACACATTTCCACAATTAAGTCCCATCACATATTGACAGCATAGATATTCATTTTATATAGCTTTTGTAACGCCTATGGACATTTACACTGATATTTATTCTAAGCCAACACATATATTTTAATAGCAGCATGCACATGATTTTTCTCTCTTTCACCTTATCTGGGGGAAGATATTTATTTTAATGTGATTTCAGGTAAAAATTTACAAAGCCTTCAGGAACTTTGTTAAAAAAGTAATTTAGCAGAAATGCCGAATATTGGGCTGACCATAAAAATCTGCTAGAGTGGCTTGGTTGACCAATTCTGCCCTTGAGATGGAGTTAACCCTATCTTGAAAACTTTTACATGAAGCTAACACATCTTAGGAAGTGAGTAAATGGAAAAGAGAATGACAGGCCCTATTCACAATAGGACTTCTTGAAAGCTTTGTCACAGAATGTGAAGACATAATCGACATATTATGTCATATAGATTGGATGACACCAAAAACTAACCTTATGAGGTGCTGAAAAGATAGATTTACCAAAGGGATAAAGGAGGGGACGCATGTAGAAAGTTACAGTTTTTGTGATTGTAGGCAATCCCAATGCCAAAGGGAAAGGTATGAGTGTATCTCACACATTTAGAAAACCTTCATGATAGAGTTTTGTGGTAAGAAATTAAAATGCATAGATAGGAAATGAATATACATTAATATGGGAGATGGCATGGCCATGTGGTTAGACAGTCATTTTTGGTGTGAAGAATATCTGGGTTCCAGTCCTGTCCATGACACCTACTGGATGTGTGTCCTTGGGCAAGGCACTTAGCTGTTCAGTGCATTAATTTCCTTGCTAGAATTTTCCTTAAACAAAAATAAAGCAATAAAATCTGGGCTTGATTTTGTGAGAGGAAAGAAGTCTTTTGTCAACTACAAAATATTGCTATTATTTTAGTAAAGGGCCTGGAATTTCCCTGTGTTCTATGAGGTAGGCAGTGTCTCTCCAACATAATAAGGCTGCATCCAGATGCATGACTCTGGCTACCTGAAAAAGTATTGCTGGATTGTGGACCAACTGGTTGAGGCAGAGAAAATAATAGGCTAGGGACTTCTCATCTTTCCCTGTGTGGGAAAGTGACTGTAGCAACTTTTCCAAAAAGATTCTTCTCTGTTTATCTTTTTTTTTTTTTACAAGAGCAACTGTTCTCAGAATGAAGAAGAAAACAAAGGTCAGGGACTTATCTGGAAAAATGGTGACCCACATGGAACATCAATGCCTGCAGCTGGTTCGTTATGATGATTCCATACAGTGATTTTCATTCACCCTCAGCTTAGGTTATGGGCTTCCTGTGGGGTTCCATGGCTATTTTTGACAACTGCTTTACATCCCATTCTCTAAGCTTACCATGCTTAGAGCCAGAAATGGGGAGGCAATGGATGCTTTCATTCCAATAATCTTCACAACTAATTCACTGTTTTCTCCATGTCCTTTGGGAAGTGTAGTCCATCCCTAGGCCCTTCAATATAGAGGCTACCAAAAGGCTTTTGTGATTGAGTTCAAGACCTCCTCTGAGAATTGTTCAGGAGCAAGAGGAGCCCGGCTTCCGGGAAGGGCAGAAAGCATAAGCACTTTAGCATACAGGAGACCTAGAAAGCTTTATAATATCATCTGCTCTTCCTTTGATCTGGGAGTTGACTCAGACCACAGACGTTCTTAATGACTCCTGCTCACGTGCTTCTAGATGGAGTAACTTCCATCCATCCTTTTTGCACAGCTGTCTTGTTCATTGTCTGGCTTTCTTGGCACTGTCAGGCAGTCAAGAAGGAAGCCAGGCTTTATATCTACTCCTCTTGGATGTGAGCTTCTCAGAGTCACAAACAGAATTTTTTTCAAGCAGGACTACTGCCTCTGGAATGTCTATTTGGACAGTGTGATCATAAAAATGGGATCGAGATTTGTCCTTTGCATCTTTGAGCTCTGAGAATTGAAAACAATGCTTTGTGAACAGTAGGCACTGGATAAGAGCTTCTTTCATTGCATTAGGCTGTCAAATTTGGAACTTGAGTTTTATTGATTATTGGAAAGAGATAGTTGGTCATGGCCCTCAAGACTTACTGATCATGAATTTTATTTTTTAATAATTATATTTGAGAGCTTATATTTGACTTTAAAGTTATATATAATTTCACTTGAGACTTTTCCCTTCATATAACTAAACCTCCAGCCAAGTAGCTCTCTAATTCTACAGCATGGCTTGGAGGTGAGCCTGGCTAGCTTAGTGTGCAAGATGTGGCAGATCCTACCATCTGGAAAACTTTTGGGTCCAGGCCAAGGCAAGACTATGAGGCCTATATCTGTGGACCAGCTGGGCAAAGTTCGGAGATAGTAATCATGACAAGTTTGGCTACAAAGGGATGGTGCTCATCTTTGACAATGGAAGTTTACGAAGCCTTGATACTGAGCAGCAGATCTTAACCTGGGATCCACAAACTTGGAGTTTTAAAATTGTTTTGAGAAGTATATTTCAATATAATTGGTCTTTGTTATAATCCTATGTGTCTTAGGTTATGCATTTAAAGTCACAGTTCTCAGAAAGGGAACCACTGGCTTCACCAGATTAAAAGAGGGCTCCAGGGTAGAGCTTCTAAAATCCAGAACTCTTGGTATAAAGGGCATTGTTGATCTCAGCAGAGGGGCTTTCCAGCTCAGTCAACTCACTAGAATTTATTAAGCACCTACTTTGTGTCAGGCAGAGTGCTAAGTGCTAGGGTGACAAAAAAGGGACAAAATAACCCCTGATTTTAAGAGGTATGCATTCCAATGGAGGAGATAACATGGATGCAAGTGGATGAATATAAGATACAGACAGAGAAGAAGGAAGACAAGGACATGCCTCTGCTGGAGGTCTGGGGAAGGAAAAATATAATGGATGCAGACTCTTCTTCAGTCACATGAGAAACTACAGGCTCAGAGATCATCTAAGGGTATCATGTGGAAGGCAAAAGAAAAGGTCACATCTAGAACATATCTTATATCTTTACCTATTTCAACACGCCAAGGACTTAAGTTACCCCAGCCTATGTTTCCAGCTTTATTACACAGTCTCTAGTCTAATCAAACTGACCTTTCTGCTGTTCCTCATGCAGGACATCTCATCTCCTATCTCTGTGCCTTTGCGTTGGATGTCCTCTATGCCTGAAGTTTCCTCCTTCCTCACCTCTTTCTCTTGGGACCCCTAAGCTTCTCCAAAGCTTAGCTCAAGCACAGTCTCATAGAGGAAACCCCATCTGTTTCTCCCAGCTACTCCCATATGCTTTCTTTCCCCAAGAATTACTTGAATTTGTTTTGTACAGATTAGGGATTCTCTCTCTCTCTCTCTCTCTCTCTCTCTCTCTCTCTCTCTCTCTCTCTCTCTCTCTCCCTTCCTCCCCCCTCTCTTTCTCTCTCTCTTTGTCTCTATGTCTCTGTCTCTCTTTCCCTCCCTCCATCCCTGTCTACACACACACACACACACACACACACACACACACACACACATACACACACACACATTTGTTGTCTCTCCTGACTAGACTTATGGGGCAAGGTTCACCTGACTTCTCTCTGCATATCCAACACTTAGCATAGCATATAGCATACAGTAGATGCTTTAGAAATGTTTATTTGCCTAATTCTCTTTCATCAGTGTCAGTCATCCCTTCACCAACCTAGACCACTGCCCATCTACAATATATATGATGATTTTTGTGAGTTGCTGTTGCTGGAAAATTTCTCCCTTGCCTCACACTTGGTGATTGGCCCACACAACATTAGAGCAGCTGGTCCCCAAGGGTTAGACATGTAGCTAGTTGACAGCTTGCACTTGGGCTATTTTGAGGGCTCTAGGACCTGATAGTGCACTGGTTCTGCTGGCACAGCCTGTGAGAGCTCCAGGTCACCTTGAGAGGACCCAAAGATCTCTTTATGTTATAGCTGTATGTGTCAATGCATTGCATTCGGTGCACTTAAGGAAATTTGACTTAACCAAAAGTTAACTTGTAATTAAGACATAAAATTATTTCCATTAGAAAATGTGATAAATGACTTGTCAGTGTGTTTTGATTGGCTAAATACTTAGGTCTGAGGGAACCTACCTCTTCCTCAGAAACATGAACAGTATCCACTGTATTGTGGTGAGAATGGTCAAATGGGATATACCAAGAACACTCCTGCCACCCCAAGCAGTGTGGGCGTGTCGGCACAGGAAAGAATGGAAAGGTCCATGAGAAAAGAGGGTTGAGGGACATGGGACTTACCTTCTTTTTCCTTCAGGGTGTTCAGATAAGAGAGGAGGTTCTCATTGGCTTGCACGCAGTAGGCCTCTCGTGTTTGGATTCCTCCTCCACACAGGGCAGTCTGGTTCCCTCGTCTTTTGTCTTGTTGGCTGAGTAATGGATCAACTCGACACTCAGTCCACTCTGTAGTTCTCCAGCCATACCTAAGTCAAAGCTAAGAGTCAGCAGGCATTCCTGGCATTACCTCCTTGTTTGCTAGGAAGATTTAGCCAAATGTTTTCCAATCCCAATGGAACCTTACTTAGATAAAACACACAGTGCATTTGAATGTAAATAATCTTTTCCTCTTCCTCTCTTCTCCACCCTCAGGTCTATAATAGCAAGGGTCAAACTGAGTAAAATCCTGTGTTAATGCCAATCAGCAAAGCTTATCTATCAATACTTGGTGGCAAGAAAAATGGCACTGTTGCATGAGGAACTTTGAAATATGACATTTCATGAAGCTAACCCCAGGCTTACATTCTTGACATTGATTTTCAAGCAAGCAGCAGAAGAAATGGTCAAAGTGAAGAGATCAGACTCATCAAGATGGTAACTATTGAGAGTAGAAGAACAGGCCTTCATTATCCATTTAATCACAGTCCTAGAAATGGCTCCTCCATATCTGAGAAAAATTATAATGGGGGGGTGCAGAATTGTGACAACTTACACACAGGAAGTCTTGCCAAGAGCAAGCTGACATTTTTTTTAGCAGCACTTAGGCATCACTGCTGAGGGCTAAGGAAGGAAGAGGAGCTGGTAGGGTTTGAATTAGGAGGTGATAAGCAGGGGCCACTGAGACCCTGAACTTGTGAAGGGAAAGCCATGTCACTAGTCCTGCCTAAACACAAGCTTTCATGAGCTCCCCAGGGAGCCATCACTGATACTGCCTGAGATGGGAAGTTAGGATATTTCTCTTCCTCCAGGAAAAATGATATTGCAGTGCCCCAAAATGACTTATGTAGCATGATGGGCTCTTTAGATCAGATTCACATTTGGGATGGAAATAGCTTAAGTTCTGTGCTTATTATGGTCTGTGAGGTCCAAAGGTTGCAGGGGTTCCTAGGTGTGCTGTCTACCTCCCTCTCTCCCTCTGTGCTCAGGGAGGTTTGACAGTCCAGCCTGACTTCACTCCATACCAGATGAAGCTTTGTTTTTTAGACCACAGGTCTGAATTCACCCCAAACATGGTGTCCAGGAGTCTCCCACCTTAGCTCTAGGAAGTTAGCCACATAATCTCTGGGGAAGTTGCAGGGGGGTGGGGCATCAGTTTGGGAAGGTGCTGGTTAAAATAGAAGGTAAAAAATAAAAGCAATTCTCAGTTTTCTGAATGAGCCTAACTCCAGTTCCTCTTGTTAAAAACAAAAATGAACAAGAATGAAACCTGACTGATGGGGAGGATAGAAATCACTTCCTTGTAACAGAGCACCAGGCAAGCATCCTTGATTATGGATTCCAGGGTTCCAGGGATGATATCTTATACCTTAAGGACCTCCCACTCCCCCTTCCCCTAGCCTTCATGTCCTGGGCTATAAGACAGAAAAAAATTCCCAATTAGGCCAAGAGGACATATTGTTATCAACAATTTCCATCTAAACCTCCTGCGGGGGGTTGGGAGGGGGGGAGTCTGAGCCTTTCAGTACCTGAGGGGTATGAGTCATTTGATATATGAGAACTATGTCCCAGGACCAGTCCCAGTTCATTCTATCATCTATGACCCAACATCATAACAAGGATGTTCATGACAGTGCTAACAGAACAGCTGAGCAGGGTTTCTCCTTCTGGCTCTGAGAAAACTGCCTCTGGGAGCCCAGATTCCTCTGTTGTCCCCTGCAATCACCCCACCCTGCTTCTAACCATGATCGATCTGGATGGGTCCCCTTCAGAGACTGTCTAACCTCACCAATGTCTGTACTGCTGCTCTGAAGTCCAAGTTAGCAATTAGGATGCCCTCAGTCCTGGTGTCTGACAGGAAGCTGCAGCAGGGTAGCAGAAATCCTCAGACACTAGTGTCCACCCACTACAGCCAATCCACGACCCAACTGCCTTATGTCTATTTTGAACATATCTACACGTGTACCTTGTCTCCCTTCTTAAAATACAAACTCCTCGAGGCCTGGTATTTTCCCACTTTTGTCTTTGTATTTCCAGTGCCTGGCACAGAGTTGGTGCTTAATAAATGCTAGTGGATAGACTGAACAGGATGATTCATCTTAAAACTATTTCCATAGATCAGAGAAAGGCAAACCTCAGAGAGACCAGAGGGCCCCTCCAGCTACCTGCTGATTTTGTCCATGAGGAAGGTAAGTGACTTGTCTCGGGTCACCCAAGAAGTAAAGTGGCAGCTTCAGGATGGAAAGTAGCAGACTGGGAGGCAGGAAGACCTTGGTTAAATCCTGACTTGGATACTGACAAATTGTGATGATAGAGAAGTCACCTAACATCCCTGAGCCCTGTTTCTTATATCTGCAAAATTATATGCAGTATGTTCATTACAGGCTTATTGGGAAGACTAAAAGAGATGATGTGGGGAAAGTTCTTTGTGTAGCTAGAGCCCAGTAGGCATGCTGACTGCTATTGCTGTTCATTTCACGGCTGAGACTACAACCTTCTGTATCCCTAGAAACCACTGAGAAAGAGCTGTTGCCCACACCTAGTCACATCCAGATCTGCAAGCAGAAGGGTGTCCTGGTTACTTCCATCCTGAGAGTGGGGTGCAGTGGAAAGAGACCTAGAATTATAAGTTAGGAGAGACCTAGGGTAGGGGTCTGACTGTGTGCCTCATCTGGGTAATGATCCCAAGCCAGTTGGTTCCTCTCTCTGAACCCTAGTTTCTCCTCCTGTACCATAGAGCTTACAATATCTACCCTATTTCCCTCATGGGTAGTTGTGGGGGAAGTGTCAAACACCAGGACCACTCTCATTAGTGCCCTTGTTCTTCAAAGCAGCATTTGCAGGAGATGGAGATGTTTCTGTCATTAAGAACAAATATCCACCCATTTTCCCCTCCAGGAGGTTAGTTGGTAAAATAAGAAGTCTGTAGAGGGTACCATATTTTTGGAAGTAATTGTTGTTCCCCTGCTTGATGGAGCAGGTTCTATAATTTCTGGTCATTTACTTACGTAGCACAGGGTGCCACTCCATCTCCTTGGGTCAGGCAAGGCTCAATCTCCTCCAAGGCAGGGCAGTCTTGGTCACTGCCAATGGGAAACTGCTTGATGGTCCGTGTGCGAACACGGTTCCCTTTAGGGGATGATGTATCATAGCAGGTCTTGGAGCACGGACTCCATTCAGTCCACTCAGACACCTGGCACTCCTTGGTGAGCACACAGGACTGGAAAGTGACAGGCAGCTTGTCTTGTTGGCAAAGGCTGTAAGAAAACAAGAAGAGTGATCAAAAACCAGAAATCAGTGTGAATGGTCACATTCATTATCAAGGAGCTGGCCTTCCCTAGGAAACATTTGTGTCTCCCAAGGTGTACAACCCAGAAAACTGGTGGCAATTCAAAGACAGGGGCAAGTGCTTAACATTCATGGAATGACAGGGAGGGGAAACTACGCTGAGCTCCACAGTTTCCTGGGACTTTATTTTCTCTAGATATGACTCACTAAAAGGAAACGGGGAACAAAATATCCCACCCCCCATCAAAGCAAGATGAGATGGAGCTAGGGAGGGAACGGCATTACACATAGTGTTTTTCTAAACTTGTTGGCATCAAGGAAGGAGTTGGCAGTGCAGTAGGTAGAGAGCTGGGCTGAGAGTCAGGAAGACCTAGGTTCAAGTTCATCCTTAGACATTTATTAGCCGTGTGATTCTGGGCAAGTAGCTTGACTTTTTTGCCTTAGTTTCCTCAACTGTAAATTGGGAAAAGTTATAGTACCTATGTTGTTATGAGGATCAGATGAGATATTTGAAAAAAAACATTTAGCAGCATGTCTAGCACATAATAGGCACCATCTAAATGCTCACCTTCCTCCTCCCTCTCATCTCCCACCCTCTCCATCTTTACTTCAGCCTCTTTTGAAGAGACAGCCTTTCTCACAAGGTCCAACCCCTCTACTTGGACCCTTATCACACAACCTTTGGGAAATTGCCCCTTC
This sequence comes from Gymnobelideus leadbeateri, assembly GCA_011680675.1. Lineage (NCBI taxonomy): Eukaryota > Metazoa > Chordata > Mammalia > Diprotodontia > Petauridae > Gymnobelideus > Gymnobelideus leadbeateri. The sequence goes on from WOXC01005764.1 coordinate 161,839, forward strand.
AGTATCCTATTCTATTGCTTATCTTTAGCTTCTATATGCATGTGTGCACACATGCACACACACCATCACTTGACTTTACCATACTCTCAAATTGTTGTCCCTTCTCTCTTCTTTCTATAGCCACACTCATAGAAAAAACTGTCTCTATTCATTGTTTCCACTTTCTCTCCTCTTTAAACTATTTGAAGTCTGCCTTCTAACCCCACCACTCAAGGGAAATTGTTCTGTGCAAAGTATACAGTCTCTCAGCTGTCGGGTTCCATGACCCCTTCTCAGTGCTTATACTTCCAGACCTATTCTGGGCTATCATACGTCTGATCACTTTCCCTTCCTGGACATTTTTCTCTCCCTGAGTTTTGGTGATACTGCTTTCTCTTGCCTCTCCTCCTATGGATTTAGTCTTTCCTTAGTCTTCTTTGCAAGATCATCATATCCCACTCCCTAACAATGGGTGTGCCCTATGTCTCTGTCTTGTGGACATTTTGTTCTCTATATACTCCATCAGTTGTCTGGCCAGCAATTATAGAATCAGTTCTCTGTGTGAAGATGACTCCCAGATCTATATATCCTGACCTAGTCTGTCTCCTGAGATCCAGTACCATTTTACTAACTTCCTCTTGGCCATTTCCAACTGGTATCTTAGATTCAAAATGCCCCAAACAAAACTCATGACCTTTCCCCCCCAAAACCAATTTCCCTGTTTCTATTGTGAGCACCACTATTTTTGAATCATCCAATCCTTCAGAGCCATCTCATGAATCCTTACTCTTCTTTGCCCCCTCCCCCATCCAATCAGGTGTCAAGTCTTGTTGTTTCTATCTCCACCATATTTCTCATGTTTACTCCCTTCTCTCCACTCACATCTGAAGTCTGGTACAAGATGTCATCTCCTCTTTTCAGGATTATTTCAATAGCCTCCTGCCTGGCCTCCCCTATAGCCACAGAGTTGACAATGTGATTTTCCTAAAATACATCACTCCCTGCTCAAAAAGCTACAGAGGCAGGTGGAGTTCTCACTATGGGATTTCATCCCATATCCCAAGATCCCTTACACATTACTACTGCCTTTCAAGTGCAGCCAAACTGGTTCAGACATTAGTCCTCACTCACATCACCTCCACCATCTCAGTACTTGGTAATACTCTGTCCCTATGGATTGTAATGCTCTTCATCTTCATCTTTCCTTAGAATCCATGGCTTCAGGGTTCAGAGTTCAGTTTAAGAGAAATCTCTGATCTGAGGCATTTCTTGGATCCCCCAATACCAATGATACCAACATTGTCATGCATTTATTTTTCATATATTTTGTATTATTTATATCTCCACATTTTTCTCCCAATAAAATATAATGATTGAAGATAGGGTATATTTTGTCTTTGCTTCAACAGATCCTAGTAAAGTACCTACCATACAGGTAGGCACTTTCCCTGATGCTCTATATTGTGTTATAATTTTTTGATTACAGATCATATCCCCCATCCCACACTCAGCAAAAGGTAAGGTTCTTCAGACCAGGGACCATCTAATTTCTGTCTTTGCATCCTCAGAGTTTAGCACAATTTTGCCTTGGACACATTTTAGTATTTACTAAATGGTGACTGAATTGAACTGCCTTCCTCTATTCTCAGGGACTAGATTCCCAATTTAAATGGATCCAATCCTATCGTAATCATGAGGACTTTCCTGATCCCCTCCCCTGCTTTCAGCCCCCCAAACTACCTTATTGCACTTTGTCTACAATTCCTCTCCTTGTAGAATGTAAGCCATATCAGGGCAAGGAGGATTTCATTTTCATCAGTGTAACTTCCTTACCTGGTTTAGTTCCTGGCAGTAGTGGGGTTTAATGGATGTCCATTGACTAGTAGACTTCCTCAGACATTGATTGAAGTATCAAAAGGTGAAGCTGCTTCCTCTTTGAAGCAGCCCCAGCAGAGTCCTGGACTCTCTCCATATTTCTTACTGATCCCACTGGAGACACAGCTCCTGAGCTCAAACACTTATCCCACTGTTTATGGATCAATATTATCCTCGACTTCACTCTGAGAGTAATCCCAGTCTCTGTGATCAGTCATAGTTTATGAGGGTAATAACTGTGATGATGCTAAGCTGTCCCCTGGCAAAGATAGTGATGCTAAGGGTCCATGATTTACATGTTCTCTCCTGCTTTCTGGGACCGATGGTGTCCATGGGCAAGGCTTGGCTAATTAGGGCAGCTGGTGCCCATGGTAATTGTCTTCCACTTGACTAAGCTTAGAACACAGAGAAGAAGAGAGGTCACTCAGGTTTTGGCTATTACTTCTGTTGATCCCAGGGCCCTCCTCTTTTAGACATGTGGGTGTTGGCCATTAGAATCATTTACTTGAGACTACAGAGTTAGGAAGAGGGATCTTTAAAATCAAAGGTCTATAAGTATACCAAATAGATCAAAGAGGAAAAGGATTCATTTACAATAAGATGTATAGTGGCTCTTTTTGTAGAGGCAGTGCCCACTGACTGGAGAATGACTGAACAAAATATGGTACATGAGTGCAATGGAATAAGATCATGATCTAAGAAGTGATACAAGAGAGCAGAGAAATGTGGAGAGACTTGTGTAAACTTGTGAAGAGTGAAATGAGAGGAACCAGGAACTGAGGTTGTCCATAGTGCTGGACCTGGAGTCAACAAGACCTGTGTTCAAATTCAGCCTTAGTGGCTGTGTGACCCTGGACAAATTACTCACGGGGTGTGCTCCAGTACTTTGTAAAACATAGATGTCCTAGAAATGCTTGGTACTAACTACGGTCAGAGAAGACCAGAGACAAAACATGCTCCACATCTTCTGACAGAGAAGGGATGGGTGACACGTAGGATTTTGGACATGGTCAATGGGAATCCGTTTTGCTTGACTGTATATTTGTTATAAGATTTCTTTTTCTCTAGTGGCCAGGGTGTGGGAGGAAAAATATTTTTAATTGAAAAAATAAAATGTAATTTAAAAAAATTCTGCCTCCACATGGCTTAAACTCTATTTCAACTAAGCTATCATTGATTATTAATAGTGAGAGAAGCACATAACTAGCTATAAAGATAAGTTATGATTGCTGATCTGCAGGTTTATGATATTAAGAAAGATGGAGTGATTCCAAGAGTCTAGACAAATTAAAGGTGGCGTGATTGATTCTCTAATTCCCATTTGTGCCTGGTTTGCCATCAGCAGGATACATGCCCTAAGTTGCATGGCTTCTACCCTGTAGAACTCTTTCTCTCTAAATAGGTTTGTCAAACCATTACTCATTTCTCCCTTTATACATCTTGTTTCCCTACAATTTTGGAACTTAATTAGTTAAGAATTTATTATATGCTTTACAGCCTTTGGCTAGATCATTTGGCTAGAGACAAACCTCAGACCCTGCTGAAGTCAAGTTCATGGCCATGACTATGGGAGAGGTGGGCATTGTTCTGGAATGAGTGCTGAACTTGGAATCGAGATCTCAGCTTGACTCCTGCCTCAAATACTACTGGCTGGGGCTTCACCAACAAATCACTTATCTACTCTCTGAGCTTAAGCTTCTATCAAGCATCTGTGAAATAAGTGCTATCACCTCAGTAGTACCTACTGCAAAGGGTTCTAGAAAGTCTCTAAGTGCTATAGAAAGTTATTAGTAATTTGTGGGCTAGGTCATTGTATTCTTTCTTTGCTGCTGACTTCCTTTCAGCTGGGCACATAACAAATGCATGGGCTTGGGTGAGGAAAAATAGCTGCCTCCCTCCTTGCATCTCATCCATCATTCAAAACACAGCTAGAAATTCAACTTGGAGTACTGCTCCTACTGCTCAGCAGAGCACATCAATTTCAGATGGAAGGGACCTCAGATGCATCACATTGTGTTACATCAATGTAACACAGTGACAATGAAGTCTGTATTTGCATATATGTGTATATACATACATATGTGTGTATATACATACACATGTTTTAGAAGTTTATATTTATCTCAGTCTATCCAGACTCTTTAAAATGTCTGTCTCCTGGATACTATTTAAATTGTGATGTTCCTACCAGAGGCTCTACCTGAATGTTCCATAGGCATCTTGCACTCTCCATGCCCAAACCAGAACTCATTGTGTTTCCGTACAAACCCATCCTTTTCCCAAACTTCTCCATTGCTGTTGCTGACACCCAAGTTGAAACTTTTGGTTCTTGATTCTATCCTCTCTTTCAACTCCCAGATCCAATGACTTGTAAAATCTTGCTGATCCTAGCTTCCAAACATCACTTACGCCCATCACCCAGCCTCTGAGCTGGTTTGGGCCCCCATCATCTCTTGCCTGGATTATTTCAATAGACTTCTAAATGGACTCCCTTCTCCTCATATTTCCCTTTTTTCCTTTACAGCATTCTCCAACCAACTGCTGAATTGATATATTTCTTACACACAGATCTGACTACATGGCAAAAATCCGCTCAAAAGTTTTTAGAGGATGACTCTTTCCTCTGGGATAAAAAGTACTCTACTCATGGTCACAGGTGTAATGTCCAGTGGGGCTGGTGGTTCTGCTTTGTTCCATGGACAAAGAGCACACTCAGATCCTGGTCAGTGAGCAGGCAGATCCTGCTGATCCCTAGGGAAGCAGGTGGCTAAAGAGGGTGAAGGCTGGATCCCTGTAGCTCTGTCCCAGATATGAGGAGAAACACTCAGTCACATGATGAGGACAGGCCCTGGGGTTGATGATCTCAATTGTCCTTTTAAGCTCCAATATTTTGTGATAGTGAAATCCCAGACAATGCAAGAGGTAGCATGGGAGGCATCTTCATCATAACCCTCCACGTGGGAACTTCTGGGTTCTAGCTGGTCTTTCAGATAACCATGAAAGGGTTCAAGTTGTTTCGGGGGCTAATGTTTTGTTTGATGGAACTATGATCTCATTGAAATGGGTGTGTGTGACAATGGGAGGAAGTCCAAGTTACTCTGTTAAGGGAATGGTAATGGTGTGTTGGAAGGTAGGCTGGGGGAGTGGAAGAAGGATTAACTTCAGAGTTAGGAAGAATAACCTCACTCAATCTGGGCCCTGGCACACTCAAGCTGGGCATCATGAGTCAAGCCCATAACCTCTTGATGACCTGGGAGAACCTTAGAGACTTTAAGCTGCAGATCAATTGCTGATTGATATCTGTGGAAGGAACTTCCACACTAGAATTCCCTTCATCAAAAAAGTCACAAGTTTCGACAACCCTACATGAAAATAAAGAGTAAATTAAAAAAAAGCCTTTTCAGTTCAGATTGAGATACATGTACATGGATATTCCAGGGCATCTATAGCCTATGGGATCCTAGATATAGAGCCGGAAGGGACCTTAGCAATCATTGAGTCCAACTCACTTATCTTCTTCCTTAGGAAGAACCTGAAGCCCAGAGAAGGGAAGAAACTTGCCTAAGGTCACAAAGGCAGAAAGTGACAGGGTTGGGATTTGAGCTCAAGGCTTGTGGTTCTACAGCCTTAGAAATTGCACTGTGGATGAGTACCTCCCAACGGGCCTCTCAAGAGGCCCATATCAGCCACAGTGGGGGAGAGTGGAGTTGCTGCGTGGGGTGGGGGGGTGTCAGGCCACCTGGGCTTTATCCCTGCTTGAACCACCATTGGCCTGTGTGACCTTGGTAAAATGGCTTCCTTTCTCTAGGCTCCACTCTCCTTATTTGTACAATGAAGATGTTGGATCAGATGTTCTCCCATAGTTCCTCCAGCTCTAAAACTGAATAATGCAAAGGCACTCTCGAGTTGTGTAGCCCTAAGTAGATGTGGCTCCAGCTTCCCCTTCACCCTTGACTGGAGGCCTTCTTCCCGGTAACAGACTGAAATTCACCTTCCTTCAGACTTCAAGGGACTCATTTCTATGATGACTCTCACTTGGTAGTTCAGTCTTGGAGAACCAAGAATCTTTGACTTCCCTGAGCTCAGAGCTGCTTCTCAGTTCGCTTCTGTGATATCAGCAAGTTAGTGCCTGACATGCTTGTGGATTCACACGCATCCATAAATAAATTCCTTCCTAAAGATAGACCTCACCCCCTCCCCAATATATAAACACATATTGAGATCCAAAAATCTTTTGAGAAGCTGCCAGGAGAAGTTGCCAACCCTTGCCACCTGTCAGCTGGAAGGATCATGTGCTTCTGATTATTGCTGAGTGTTTGGCACTGGTCGATAGCCCTGGTGTGAGTATAGCCCGGAGCCCTAACCCCATCCTTGCCAATGGGATGAACTGCAATCACCAGTCATGCTGTTTGAAAGAGAACTGAACCCAGATGATCGATCCATTAGCTATGCAAGAAAGCAGCACCCAACCCCTTCATGCCCCAATGAGGTGAAGACGGCAGTGACATTTAGTAGCACAATTTTTCAAGTTCCCCAACAAGAGAAGCAGAGGAGGCTTGATGATGAGAAGGGAAGAAAAACAGCTTCATGCTGTCTAATAGGGTGGCTTAGTCATAGACCAGAGTTCAAATCCCTGCTCTTCCACATCTGGACTGTAAATCTGGGCAAAGCATATGACCTCTCCAAGCCTTCCTTAAGTTCCTTACACATGATATAAAAGGGTTGGTTCCCTACTCAGGGACACTGAGAGCTTAAATAAATTACCTAGGGCCACACAGCCAGTATGTGTCAAAGGCAGGGCTAAAATCCAGGTGCTCCTGACTGTAAAGTTAGCTCTCTATCCACTCTGCTATACTGCCTCCCAATAGACTTCTGTCAGGATTCAGACTTTTTTCAAAGTTCTACAGTTGAGGGTGAAGAGGGAGCAGATGGATCCCAAGGCATCAGAGAATCCTGAAGTAGGCATCAACACACAGAAAACAACTTTTGTCATTGAACACAACACTGTGACCAGAACAAAAAAAGACTGATTTAACAACGGTCAAAGGCACCTAAAACTTTAGGAAACAACCGCAGAAGCTAAACAAAGCAGACAGTCTAAGGCATCACACAGTGGTTGTGCTCAAAGCTTGGTGGCTCTTTTTCCTCTTGATGATGAATTCAAGTCATTACCAAGACCATGTTCATTCTTTGGGTCGCAGTTCTCTTCTCTGTGGGCTCCCTCCCACACCACAGAGCTGCTCCATCCTGCTGGTTCCATGGAGGCTGCCATGTGGATGTCTCACTCACAAGTCTCTGGTTCCCACTATGACCTGCCAGCCAAACCCAAGGGTCAGCAGTTTACTTTCCTGTAGCTATCCTGCCAGTGTGTCAAACTCAGTATGTCATGCTTTTCTTTTGTTCTTCAGATCCTGTGTGCCAGCACACAGTAGGTGTATAGACAATGCCTGTGGGATCAGAGTGGGCCAGCTTCCTTTTTCCTGCCTGTTTCATTGCTCTTCCACAAATCACTCTTGTCTTCTAAGCTAGAGTCATAACAATCTAACTCTAGCACTGGATCAGGACTCAGAGTCTGGCCATTGAGTCCTATGCCCTCATTTTACAGACAAGGAAACTGAGTCCCAAAGAGTTGAAGTGACTTGCCAAAGGCCACCCAGGTAGAGAGTGTTGGTGGCAGCATGTGAAACCATCTCTGGTTTCAGAGAGTCTACTTCTCCCTATTCTGTCTCCCTCTCCTTTTCCTCTCCTCTTCCCTCTCATTATCCTCCTTTCCACCAGTTTGCCTACAAGTCCTATGGACACCTCCTTTGAAATGACTCCAAGATCCACTCCTTCTTGATACTGCTACACACAAATCCAGATGCTTGCCTATCTTTGTATTGCCACATGGTCATGGAGGACCAAAGAAGCACGAAGTACCACAGGGTCTCAGAGAAGGGATCTCCTAGGTCATTCAGGAGAAGAGCAAACAAAGTCTTCTTCTATGCCATCCCACACATCCAGGCTTCTATCGAAGTCTTCCAGGAAGGGGAAACACTCACTACCTCCACAGCCCACCTGCTCCCCCATGGGATAGCTTCGAGTGTCTAGAAGTCTGTCTTTAGACCAAAGCAATCTGCCTCCCCACAACTTAGACCCATGCTGAAGCCTGATGCCTCTCCCAGGTGATGGCCCTGACAATACATGAATATAGCTCTCACATCTTTTCTTCTCAAGGACCAACATCTGCAGTTGCTTCAAGTGACCTCTGGAGGGCCTCCTCTCCAGGCCACTCCCTCCCCATCCTGTATCCTCCTGCTCATTAATATCCTTCCTCATCTGTGGCCCCAGAACTGAACCCAACCCTCCATACAAGGTGTGACCAGGGAAGAGAATACTGTTGTGCCCTACCTCTCCTAAAGAAGCCTATGACTATCCCGGCTTTGGGGGCTCCTATGTTACACTGTCACCTCGTGTTAAGCTGATGAGAATGTGTCCAGGGAGGCAATTCTTTCAGGATGAAATTGCTGAGCAAGAATCAGATCAAATATTTGGAAGGATTCTTGGGCATCTGTTTTGTGACTGGAGATACCTGGGGATCAGCTCTATAAAATGGCCTGCTGGTGGTTCCTTGTGCACACTTGTCCATCTCCCACCTCAGCGCCTTTGCACAGACTGCTCCTCATGCCCGCTAGTGCCTTTGCACAGACTCCACCTCATGGAATTCCTAGTTTCCTTGAATGTACAGCTCAGATGTCACCCTCTTCATGAGGACTTTCTTGGTCCTTCTCTATTGTGCTCTTTTCCTCTCATATTTTGTCTTATTTCCCACATCTCTTAAAATCTATTTATCTCTGTAGGTGTTGTTTTCCTTTAGTAGCCTGGAGGGGCTAGGAAAGCAGGCACTAATTTATCCCCACTACATCCCCAGATGCAAGGCACTTAGCGCAGTGTTGGTATAAAATAGGCACTTAATGAACACCCATTGCACTGAAGAATGGACAGACGATCAGGAAAGCTCAAGATAGCCCAGTGGATGGAGTGGGATCATGTTCTAGCTACAGCATTCAGCACTGAATGACACAAGGAAGTCAACTGATTGAAGAAAAGATCATTCATTGTGCTGTTCTATCCAATTCTGAAATGCTTCAAAAAGTTCAGTGAAGAACAAAGAAAAAGCTGGAAAGGGAAAAAATCAACATATTTGTACAAAAGCCAATCAAAAGGAAGAAGGAAAGCCATTAACGCTTCTGGAGAGCACCACTATGATGTTTGCTCCAAGTAATGGGAGCAGGGTGACACGTAGACCGCTGACAAACTCAGCACTCCTCCCCAGTCCAGATTTTTGGGACATCTGCCAGGCTAGAAATTGCTCTGAAGTGAAGAGATTTCATTTATGGATTACATCATTACATGGAAGGGGATGAAGCATAAGAAAATGAATGAGAAACAGAGATTAAATTCCCCTGTTTAAATACCAATTTGACTGTGGAAAGAGAATTATTGCAAGTTATAAATTGAGGATAGACAGTACCTGGAATGGCCAGGACAATGAAGGCTCTGGAAATGGGGCCCCCCAAAAGCTGTTTCAAGTTCAAGTCTTTCATGCTTGATGGTAGTGAAAATATGGGCAAAATAATTAGATTTTCCAGGCAAAGGCAATGTTCTTTCCTTTTTAATACATCTCCTCCAATTGTTGGAGGACACATCCAATAAATATTAAAAGTAGACTAGTAGAAGTAAGTACACAATATACTGTAGAAAACATCTCTCTCTCTCTCTCTCTCTCTCTCTCTCTCTCTCTCTCTCTCTCTCTCTCTCCCTCCACCGAGCCCCCCTTCCTTCCCCTCCACTCACCCCCCGCCCCGAGCTTATACAATCTGACATACTCAACTCAATTTGCACTAAAGGGGCAGGGGGAAGGAAAGTAAGAAAAAACTGATATCACTGGCATCTTTGTAAATATGTGAAATATATGTCTAGTTATTCTTTGGTAAGAATGTCAATTAACCAAGAAAATAACTTATAATTCAATATGCTATACATTCTGTGCTATTAATAATAGTCTTTATCTCAGGATATTAATTTTAACATCAATGAATAACCATATATTCAGGCAATCTTACTATTAATATCCTGTTAGAGAAATTACTGAATATTAAGTGCTTAAAAGATCATTAATATTAATGATAAGTCAGTCATTAATATTAACAATCATCCCTATTATTGATTTAATGGTTTGTTAGGCATGAACCCTCATTATTGTTCCTTTAGAGAAGCTACGTAATTATGCATGTTTTATTTATATGCATACACTTTAATGATAATCAAGTGGACTTTAAATGTTTAGGAACGAAGTATTTCACAATAAAATTGATGTTTATATACATAGCAGGTACTAATATAACACACCTTGTATTTGGACACAAACATAGAGATACATAGAGCTACACTGGCTCACTGAGTCCAGAACTGGATGGGCAATGAAAGAACTTAGAGGCAGGTCTAGCGGTGGACAAAGATGGAGGATTCGATTTTCCTTTCCCTTCTAGGAAGAGGGCTGCAAGCCGTGATTTCACCGTTCCAGAGACCTTTCAGGTGAAGAAAAGTCCTCTGCCAAAGTAGGTGAACAGAGCACTGAGAGATCAAGTGCTTTAATTAATGTCACAGAGCCAGCATATGTCTGAGGGCTTTGTGGTGCTAAGGACATCACTCTTTTATGTACCATGCTGCCCCTCACTTCCCTTTCAAATGGCTAGCTTAATGGAAGCAAGGATTATGGCATTTCTAAAGTGCACATAGGTCTCTGCACACAGTAGGTACTTAATGAATGGTTGTTCAATTGAATTAGAGAACCTCAGCTTTGGAAACAAACTGAGAGGCCCTCTGGGACCACATGCGCCCGGAACCAGAATCCTTTCTCCAGCCGGCCATGGGATTGCATAGCTTTGTTTCATGGAGGTCCTGTGGTGGGAAACACTCTGTCAGTGAGTTTTTCCCCCTCTGGACAGTGATAATTGTCCCAAGTGTCCTTCAGCATGCCTACTCCTAGTTCTTTACTCTGGAGTCAAGCAGAACCAACCTTATCCCTCTTCCCCAAACTGTTCCTTTGTTCACTTAAAGACAAGGATCCTGTCTCTCCTAGGCCCTCATTTCTTCAGGATAAACACCCTCAATTTCTTCCACTGCCCTTTGTATGGTACGATCTCTAGTCTTCTCACTTTCCTGTCATTTCTGTATGATCTTCATGTGGTCCATCTCCCTTCTAAAGTGTTACGAAACACAATCCTGCTGTGGTTAGCCAGGACACCCCTTTTAATGCAGCTTAAGATCCCATGAGATTTTTGGATTACAGTATTGCACTGCTGAGTCAGAGTGAGCTTGGAGGCCACTAAGGAACACAGATCTTTTCACACCAACTGCTGCCCAGCCACAGCTCCCTACTCTGTGCTGTACAATTGACTTTTTGGACCTAAATGCAGAACTTGATTTTAACAGGAAAAATGCCACAGGCTGTTCAGTGATCCCACTAATTAGTTACATGTCACACAGGGTCTAGACCCGAGACTCCCCAGGTCCTAATTAAGCACTTTTCCTATTATTTCATATACTTATTTTACTTGTGCTTAGTAAGGAGGCTGGCATTGCCCAAAGGACATCCCATGGGTTGGTAACCCATGATGAGAGAGCAGGGGATGCAGAAGATGCGCTGCTCAGTGAGAGGGGGATCCTGGAGGCTGGTTCTGGGTCCAGGTACCTCAGAAAGGGGACACGTTCTCTGCAGTTTCTTCATCTGCTAAAGGGAGACAACATTACTCATGTCCTGCTACCATATAGGCATGGCAGGGGGCATCAGACTATCATGGGATCTCAGAGTATTAGAGTAGAAGTCAGTGAAGAGAAAACTAGAGAATAAAACAGAAAGAAAGACTAAGCAGAGCAGAGAGCAAATGTGAGGCTGGAGGGGCCAGCTCAGTCTTTCCTGACACACATTGTCTGTGCAGCCCTAGGCTTCACCACTGCAGGCCTTAAGCACTTAACCACAAGGATTAGTAAGTGCTCACGACAGGTCAGGGACTGTGCTAACTCATAGAGAGAAAAGGAAGGAAAAATGGTCCTTTTGAGATTATAGATTGGAAATCAGGTGATACTGATATGCATGAAATAAAAGATAGAGGCAAAGAGAAAGACCCCAAGAGACAATGGGAGAGACAGAAAGAGGCAGACACAGAGAGAGACTTGCAGATCTCCAGTGACTCACAGATTTAACCTTTGGGAACGGAATGGCAGAAATCTGAAAAGGCATTCTTCTGAGAGCCTTCCTTCACCATTCCCAGACAGAAGTTCTCCATTCTCAGAACCCAGAGAGCCTTTCCTGCAACACTCCTGGGATGTTTAATTCTCTAATTAAGAGAGAAGGCAGCCCCCATTAGTGCTATACATACACATACCCATATAAGTATGTGCCTATCTGTATGCTTTTGTTGTTCAGTCATTTCAATTGTGTCTGACTCTTGGTGACCCCACTTGGCAAAGTGGTTGGCCATTTCCTTCTCCAGCTCATTTTACAGATGAGAAACTGAGGCAGACAGGGTTAAGTGACTTGTCCAGGGTCAAACAGCTAAGTACTATCTGAAACCATATTTGAACCCAGGAAGATGAGTTTCCTGATTCCAGGTCCAGATCTCTGTGCACCATGGCTCCCCCTAATGGCCTATGTATGTATATGTGTATATTTATGTATGTATATACACATGTGTGTACATATATAATAATACATAAACACCTAGGCATACATAGCTAGATTCAAATCCCAGCTTTGTTATTTACAATCTGTATGTCCTTGAGCAACTAACTAAAATTTTTCTGGGCCTCAGTTTCCCAATCTATAAAAGGACAGGGTTGGACTAGAGGACCTCTAAGGGCCTTTCCAACTCTAAATCAACTCTCCATCAATCAAAAAGGACTTATTAAGCACCTACTATATGCAGGGCAGAGACAGACCACATGGATGCTGTGGATACAAAGGGGGGAAAAGAAATTAAGCAATCCCTGACTTTGGAAACTTTCATTACATCAGACAAAATGACATGAACCCATATAAGTAAATACATCATATAGACAAAGCAAATCCAAGTTATGGGGATGGGTCATACAGAGTGCTGAACTCAGAGCCAGGAAAGCAGGGTTTTGGATGCTGCCAGGTCATATTGTAGAATAAGTTTACAGCTTGGGCTTTTCCCCAAAAAATTCTGGTCTAGTTTCATTTATCTGATCCTGCTTCATGCAGTTCAATTTTTGAACCCTGGCATAAGAATTTACATTTATGGTTAATTCAATTCAAATGAGCAAATATTTGTAAAGTAATTGCTGTGTGCAATGGAGTGTGCTTGGAACTGGGATACTACTCAAATTCATGGTTGTAGTTTCAGCCAGTCATTCTAGCTGGTCTTCTTGAATGTAAGCTCTTTGAGGGCAAGGGCTACTTCCTTTTGGTCTCTGAAGCCCCACAGCCTTGCACATCTGAAACCACACTGACCTCTGATAAATGCTTAGTAATTTAAACTGATGATCTTTTTGGCCAAAAGAGATTAAGTGAGTTGCCTAGGGACACAGTTTGCATCAGTTTGGCTACTGAAAATCACAGCTAGAATCAGAATACATCGGTCCAGAATGAAAATGGCCCAACATGGCCCAGGAAACCCACATGACCACCCACACTTCCCAGCACCACTGCATCTGCTGATGGGCATGATTGTTACAGTGTAGTATAGATGGTGCCAGCCTCTACTATGAAGCCCTTGGATTAAAATCAGCTGGAACTCTGTCTGACTCCTCCCATTTCAGTTTTAATGTTTTCCTGCCCTACTATTTCTTGCTGCTCAGTCTGGCCAATGTTGCTGAATATTCCCTCCATTTCCTTAGATTTCTTTCCCCTAGGCCCCAGTCTTTGGCCATTTGGGCGCAGTATGAGAGTTTGAAGTTTACTTTTTTCTTGGTCTTGGAAAATGTTAGATTTTACACAGAAATCTGACTTGTTTTCTCCTGGATAGCAGGGTACAACCTCCAAGGGAATTTCTCCCTCCCCACCTCTTGCCAACATGAATTGCCCAGCATGGAGAAAGAACAAAGAAATCAACCTACAGAAACTTTACCCTTTGGACAGATCCCTGTACTAATTCTGCAAAGAAATATCTTAGTTTGGTATCAAATAAACAAGAAACATTGAGTCAGTAACTGTGTTTGATCTGGATATAGGCAGCACTTGCATGCTGCCTCCCCACTCCTACACCCCAAGGATCCACAGGTTTCTTTTGAAGATCAGAACGTGCCTTGATTTTGGCCATTCAGAACATCTACTGGGGCTCATAAAATATATGAATTGAATTTTAAAATTGTTCTTGCAGTAGGATGAAGCACACACAGGCTGAGGTTTCTGTTACCACAACGGCAATGGGAGACAACCCTGAGGGATGATCTGGGAGTCCTTATGTTGAAGAAATGCTCATAGCATATTAAAGACAAGGTCGGAAATCTTGAGAGCCTATTTTACCAGTCATCTCAAGTGAAAATTGATGAGATTTACAGAGAAAAAAGAATTTGGATTTTAATTCTGGGTTTTTTTTCTTAGCATTTTAGAGGCATTTAAATGTGAGAATAATGGTTATTACCAACATTATGATCAAACAGTTTTAATATTATATTTGCATATACACATTCTGTCTTTCCTTTCACTGTAATAATCTCCTTGAAAGATATTTCAAAGAACCCACAGAAGAAAAAAGAGGCATACATTTGCATACTCATAGACACACAGACACATACATATACTGTTGTTTAGTCATTTTTCAGTTATTTCTGACTCTTTGTGACTTATTTGGGGTTTTCTTGGCCAAGATATTAGACTGTTTTGCCATCTTCTTCTCTAACAAATTTTAAAAATGAAGAAACTGAGGCAAAAAAAGGGTTAAATGACTTGTCCAGGGTCACACTGCTAGTTAGTGTATGAGATCAGATTTGAGCTCAAGAAGATGAGTCTTCCTGACTCCAAGCCTAGTACTCTATGTACTGCACCACCTAGTTTCCCCCTATATAAATATAAATATAAATGCTATTAAACTGTTAGACATATTATTGTTACCATCATTAAATGCCAGGTAAAAGTACAGTCAGTGCTTGTAACGATGAATTCTAGTCCACACACAGTTCCATCTATGCAAAGCAGGTCCTCTCCTAGACCTTGCCTCTGTCTGTTCCCCTGTCACATTAATGAGACTGTTGAGTTCAGACTCTGAATACCCTTTTCAGGATGCACCTCCATTACATGGGAGGGGACAGAACTAGGCTGGTGGCTGTGTGAGTGAAGAAAGAAGTTTTGGTCTTCATGGGAGAGAGAATGGGGAGAGGTGTCCTTGCCTTGCTTCGTGGGAAAGGGAACTTGGCTGAGGGATCTTGTGTGTGGGCTCTGTTGAAGGAGACTGCAGCATTCCCAGGAGCCACCTGTGGCTCCATTGGGACAGGTTCCAGGAATAGCATGCTGCTTTCAGCTGCCCTGTTTGAGGTGGTCCCTGACATCCATGGATCCCTATCTGCCTTCCCAGTAAGGCCTCCTGGTGCCTGAGGCAGGTCTTGGGGATCCCAGCGTGTACTTGGCCCACTTGCCAAGCAGTGATGAAGGATGCTTCCATGAGGTGGAATACAAGTCTCTTTCCTGTGCCCTTCCTCCCCTCAGGAAGGAGCGGGCAGGTCCAGGCTCCCTCCAGCTCTGACATGCCTAGCTGTATGGTGCTGGAAAGAGGCTGAGGGGACATCAGCAGTAGCTCTTGAGCACTGGACCCACTTTTCAGCAGCTTCCCTTTGACCTCTTCACCACCAATCTCTGGGTCTCCCTGGAGCCTAAATCCTAGAACACTCTTTTTTTCGGGGCTCCCCTTTCTGACTTCCTTTTAAATGGTGGTCATTGTCGCAGTTCAGTGTCCTCCTTTTCCCATGGATTACCCCGTGTCCCCTGGGGCCTCTCTGAGCTCTGGCCCCTGGGACTTCTCTGATTCCTCTCTCTCCCTCAACCCTTACCTTGTGGTCCCACTCCTGCTATTTTCCATTAGGACAATGGAAGTCCAAGGAAGACATGTCCCATCGAAGGAGAGAAAAGAGCTTCTCTAAGAAAGCACACTGAGAGCTCCCGGCGTTCCTCCACTCTCCAAGTTCTTCCTCTTCCTGCCTCTGGACCTCAGTCTGCTCTTCTCTAAAGTTATGGAGGGCTCCCGGGACAGGAGGTCGGGAGGCAGAGCCCAGACTGGAATCCTGGCCCCCCACTCCGCCTCCTGCTCGACTTGGGCAAGGCTCGCCTCACTTTACTGGTTCTAATGTTCTTCTTTCATACAGGGAGGAGATGGGACGCATGACGTCTACAACCTCTTCTAGCTTGAGATCAATGACCTTACAACCAATGTGATCACCCCAGACTGCACAGAGGAAACAGGCTCAAGGAGCTTGTGTGATTTGAATCCATGTTTCTCCTCCCTGCCAGGCAGGCCTGACCAAGGTACCCCTCCCCCCCTTCAATACACTTCAGGGGCTCCTTTTACCATGAGGAGCAAGTGTGCCCTCCTCTCTTTCAGGCCCTCCATTCCCCAGGACCTCTCACACTTCCGTTCTTCCTACACCTTACTCTTGTGATCCAGCAACACTGACCTTGCTGTCCCTTGAACGTGGGCGCTCCTGACTCGATGCTTTTTCACTGGCTGCCCCTCACTTTAATTTCTTCTCACTCCTGCATCCTGGCTTCCTTCAACACTCAGTTCAAACCCTACTTTCTGCAGGAGGCCTTTGCTGGTCCCTGCCATGGCTAGCACCCTCTTTCCAAGACTCTGCCATCTACTCCACCTTATATGGACATTGTTGTTCTCATGTAATTGCCAGCGTTAGACCCTGAATTCTTGGGGAACACAGCTCGTGATTCTGCTTGTGTTTAAAAAAAATTATGAGCGCTAAGTACATTGCCTGGAACAGAGTAAGCACTTAATGAATGCTTGGGGGACCTCCCGGAAAGTCACCAGATTTCAGCTATGCTGCCAACACCAATGTCCAAAGACCTTTTTTGGGAGGCTCTGTTGGTAACAACAGGCCAGTAGAAACTTCCATTTCTGGTTACCCCCAAGAGCCAGCCCCATGGTGCCTTGATGGGAGCTGCCCACTAGTCCTCCTTGCTACACAGATGTTCAATTGTTGTCCCACACAGCCTCTTGCACTCCCAGAACTCTTGGAGCTTCCCAGACAAGAAGGGCTTGTCTAAAACCCACAGTAAGCTCCCTTGTTCATTTCCAAGTACACTGCTCTACTAGGAAGGGCTGAATGAAATCCTATCTGTGACCACATCTGCTTGAAACTAGGCTAAAGCTTTTTTTTCATCTAGGAATAAATGATATCCATATATGAGATTACAAAGGACATCAGTTATAGTAAAATCGATGTGGATTTGTTCTTATCTGAGTCCTCCTGGAAGTCTCACATGGGCCCCTTGGTGGTCTATTGATTACAGGTGAATAATGTTGGCTCTGTATTCCTCTGTACTATCACACTTGGCAGTCTCACTAGATTCAATGTGTTTAGATCTCATCCCTATGCAGACAATCCCCAGATCTATATATCCATCACTAGTTTCTCTCCTGAGCTCCATTTCAGATGATCAACTGCCTTTTAGACATCTCCACTTGGGTGACCAATAGACACCTCAAAACTAGCATTTCCAAGACAGAACTTCTCTTTCCTCCCCCCAGCCCACCACACTCAAATTTTTTCCTGTCCTAAACTTGCCTATTATTGTTGACAATTCCACACTCTTCCAAATTATCTGGCCTTACATCCTCAACATCATCCTTAACATCTGTCTCTTGCTCACTCCATATATCCAATATTTTGTCAAGTCTTGTTTCTGTCTTCCCAACATCTCTAAGAGATACCCTCTTCTCTTGTTTAGCCAGACCTTCTCCTGGCATAGACACTTACACCATCACACCAGAGTTATTGTGATAACCTCAGGTTGGTCTCACGGTTTCAGGACTCTTCCTGCTCTAGTCCATTCTCCAATCAGCTGCCAAAGTGAGTTTTCTCAAGTATGGGTCTAACCATGTCCCTTCTCTTCCTTCCTCATGCCCTGCCACACAATAAGTGCCATTGGTTCTCCATTTGAAGTGATCTCCATGATGAGATATACAGTCCTTGGCTTGGCTTTTAAATCTCTCCAAAGCCTAGTCTCTTCCCACATTTCCAGTTTCCTGACATTTTACTCCCCTCCACATACTTTATAATTCAGCTACACCAACTTTGCTGCTGTTGCTCACACACAATCCTCCATCTCCCTACTCTGTGTCTTTTCAATGGTTGTCCCTCTTCAGTGATGGTTCCTTCTTCTTGGACTGCTCTTCTTCACCTACACCACCAGGCTTCCTCAAAAACTCACCTCAGAGCCCCTCTTCTGGAGGAGGTATCTCTCTTACCTCTTACAGAGCACCAACTAAGTTATGCCATACAAACTTGCCGTTTTAGGCAGGTTAAGATATTAAGTTGGAGAAGTGTCTAGGTGATCCCTTCCTATGGGAGAGTCAGTTGAAAGAAGTTGAGCAGCAGTGTGGTACAGTGGGAAGAGCACTGGGGTTAGTAAAAGGAGTTGAATTTGAATCCCAGGTTTTCCTCTTTGTACCTGTGTGACCTTGGGTCAATCATTTTACCTCTGCAAACCTTAGTTTGCTCAAGGAAAATATTTTTCAGTCAACCAACAAACATTTATTAAGTACTCACTATGTGTCAGGTACATGTTAGATGACCTGTCAGGTCCCTTCCAGCTCCTAAGCAATGATTCCACGATCCCACAAAGGAAATTAGGAAGTAAGAAAAGAGGTGGGAGGATGGGGAGGATAGAGCATTCAGAGAAGGAAGGGCTAATTAGGTGGAGAGTCCTGGACTGCCTCAACTCATCAAGGGGGCAAGGAAGGGACCAAGGTAGAGATGAAGGCTGTGGTGTGTGTGTGTGTGTGTGTGTGTGTGTGTGTGTGTGTGTGTGTGTATGTGTGTGTGCGTGTGTGCAGATGTCAGAAAAAATAAAAGAGGAGGACTTGAGAAGACTAGGAGCCTCTAATTTCACCAGGGGCAGTTTCTCCCCATCCACACCAAACTCTACAAGCAAAAAAAAAGTATGAAGGGATTGTGAAACAATGGAAAATACACACACACACCCATACACAAAATGTCTTAATGTATTGTATGAAATGTTTCTGCTATATAAATAGATTTTACTTTATTCACAACAAGACAATTAAGTTATGCCCAATGGTTCAGTAAGGATTGATCTATCATTGTCATATTTCTACCACCCTTGTGTATTTCATGGAGGGAATAATTGATCAAGGAATTCACCACTTGTGGTCTATGTGAGGTGATAGTTAGATCTGTACCTACTTTGGCTAGTTCTTGGTTGTCAGTCAGAGACTGGGTCCATTTTACTGGGGAAAACATGGGTAGGCTACCCGTGTGAAAACACTGGGATCTATAACATATGGAAGCCAAAGATCTCCAGTACATGTCATAGAGAGTACATGGAGGACAAGGACCAACTACACACAGGAGGAGAAGGAATTATAATATTGAAAGTTAAGCAACACCACCAACAAAGCAATAATCTGGAAGTCTTACATTACGCTATGCCTGCTATATATTACTGGTCCAGATCTATGATTTCACATCTGCAGAGGTAAAGAGAGGATGAGGGAGGGAAGAAGGGATAAAGCATCTAGTAAGTGCCTGCTGTGCAGTAGGTAGGTGCTGTCCTTAGTACTTTGCCATTTGATCCTCACAACAATCCTGGGAGGTAGATGGTGTTATAAACCCCATTTTACAGTTGAGAAAACTAAGGCAGACAGAGGCTAAGTAACTTATGCAAGGTTACAGAGTTAATAGATGTCTAAGCCAGATTTCATAACTTCAGAATCAGTGAGCCAGTGCACTCACCATGAGAGTGTGTATGTGTGAGTATGTGTGTGTATGTATATGTATGAGTGTGTGTATGTGTGTGAGTGAGTGTATGAATGTGTGTGTGAAGTGTGGAGATGGGGAGACGAAAGGATATAGAAAACAAATTACATTAACACTTGTTTAAATAATAATAAGATATTAAGTAGGAGATGAAAAGATTACAGCACAGTCTGAAATTCTGAAGTACACAAATGCCATGCTATTTCTATGAGGCCCTCCCATGGATTGCTCATATATGTAGCTCACCTGGTGCTCCTCACCCTGCCACATGGCTGGGTTTATTGAAGTTTTCACCAGGAACTGCTCAGTCCCATCTTCTTGGCTAAACCCTACATTTGAAATATTCTCTGTTGCCCTTGAGGACATTGAGCCCACCAAGGGGCTCCCGTCACCCTGTCCCTGAGCTTACTGGCTGTTCAGTTATGACAAATCATCTTTGTCTGAATTCCAGCATGTCAGGCCAGTCCAAGCTGAGAGGTGCTTCCTATACAGAGAAGGCTCCTAGGGAGCTTTTATATTCTTTCCACAGCATGAGTGTGTGAGGGAGATGCTTTGTGGAAATATCATCATCACTCTTATTTTTAGTAAATTCTGTTGCATATTGAGCTGGGGGAGGCAGAGAAAACCAGTTTTAAAGGCGCTGAGAAAACATTCCTTCATTCATAGAGAACATGACTTTGTGAATGAATCAGTGAGGATGATGGATCAATATTCTGGCAGAGTCCCTGAGATGGAATGGGGCTCTGTGGGCATCGACTCCAGCCCAGTCAGGAACAAGTGGGCTCTCCACAACTTCCTGGGTGGCAGGCCCCACCTGGAAACCTCCAGAGAAGGGGGATTCATCACATCCCAAGGTAGCAGTCCCTACTTTGGGACGCTTCTAATCTGCAGGAAGATTGTCCCTCTATCGAAAGAAACTTTGTCTCTTTGCAACCCCATTCTAGCCCTGGTTTCTGTGACCAGGTGGAGCAAATCAGTCCTTCTTGACATTACAGATTGGGCTCAAAGCCAGTCAGCTGGTCCTCCCAGGCGTTTCTTCTCCAAGTAAAACACTCTCAGTCTTGTGTCCCAGGGAGGCCCTCCCTCATTCTGGTTACCGTCCTGCAGACGCTCTTCTGTTTCTCAATGTCCTTTCCAAAGTGTGACCCCCAGAATCAAACCCAACCCCTAGATGGGATCTGACCTAGGTGGCGAGTTTGGGGGCAGTCACCACCTGCAGCTCAGACACCACGTCCCTCTCCACATAGACCGAGATGGAATTGGGGCTTCTGCTCATGACTCTACTTCCCCTTTGCATAGGTTTCATCATTCTGAGTGTCAGTTGTTATCAGGAGCAGTGAAACGACACCCTCCAAGTGTCTCTGCTCATTAAACTTAATCTTACTTAACGCTTAGTGTATTGTCTGGGGTTCGCTTCCATAAGCTTACAGGTTAGTTAGGCTGAAACAATCAAGTCATCTTGGTGGAAAATTTTATTTTGATTAAAATAAACTTTTATATTCCTGAAGAGTATGGATGGGGAGGGAAGGGTATGGAGTTCGGAGACCTGGGCTGGAATCCTGCCCCAAACCCTTACTGGCTGGGGACCAGAGGCAAATCGGCAAGGTCTTTGAGAGTCGGCTTCCTCGTCTGGGATAAAGCGATAACGAGACTCGCATCATTGATTCCCCAGGCGAAGGGGAGGAGAGCGCTGCGCAGACTCCCCGGGAAGAAGGAGCTGAGCGGGTCTGCTTCCATGTGAAGGACAAGGCCGTGTTACGGCATGGAGGAAGGCGCTACATTCGGAAGGTCAGACCCAGGTCCCTTATCTCAGATGCCAGCATGTGGCTGCGTCTTTCCCTGCACATCTCTATCATTCAGTGCAGTGACTGGAACACGGCAACTCAGCCCTCTTCCCTTCCTCTTTCTTTTCTTTTCTTTTCTTTTCTTTTCTTTTCTTTTCTTTTCTTTTCTTTTCTTTTCTTTTCTTTTCTTTTCTTTTCTTTTCTTTTCTTTTCTTTTCTCTTCTCTTCTTTCCTTTTCTTTTCTTTCAAATGCTTTATTAACTCCTGTTTTACATCATTCATTTCCGCCAAATTTTGAGTTACAATCATTTCCCCCCCATTATTCCCCTACCCCACCTCCCAGAATAGCAGTCCCACAAGATATCGCTTCCTCCAATCTGCTCTCTCCCATACCTTCTCCCATACCCCCTCCGACTTTTCCACTAGAGGAAGGTGAATCTTTGTGTCCCAATGCCTGCACATCTTATCTCCCTATTACAGGCAAAAGAGTATTAATAATAGTATTTATATATATTTGAAACATTTAATGTTAAGACCTTGAATTTCAGATCCATTTCCTTCCTCTCTTGTCACCCATTCCCTCTGGGAAGATAAGTAATTCAGTCTATGTTGTACATGTCTAGCTATGCAAAACATTATCATAGTAGATATATTGTACAAGGCTGCTTATAATTCCCTCCCACTCATCCCACGCCCCGCCCTGGTCCATTCCCTACATGATCCTGTCCCTCTTCTATAGTGGGTACTTCCAACCTCCCCTTCCCCCCAGGATGCCCTCCCATCCATCATCCCTCCTGTCCTCCCCCTTCCCCCTATTCTGCTGCAGGTTGAGATATCCCATTTAGTATGTATGTCATTCTCTCCCTGAACCAAATTCAATGAGAATGTGGTTTTGCCTTTTTGCCTTCCTATTCTTCCCTTCCCTTGCAGCCGCTTCCCCTTGATTCTTCTACATGAGGTAGTTTACCCTACCCTGTCTCTCCCCATCTCCTCTTGCCACTTTCCTCTCTCACCTCATAATTTCTCCCCTTAGGTATCATCCCTTCCCAACAAATTCACCCTATGCCCTCTATCCATATATAACTGCAAACATATATACACATATTCACATATGTATTCATATGACCACACCCCCTTCTTCCATTATTTTCATACTGAGAAAGATTTCATCAGTCCCAGTTATTGTTTTTCCATATAGGAATGTAAATAGTTCAATTTTGATAAGTTCCTTTTGATTTCTTTTCCCTGATTACCTTCTCAGGCATCTCTTGCTTCTTGTGACTGAATGTCAAATTTTCTATTCAATTCTGGTTTTTTCCTCAAGAATGCTTGAAAGTCCTCTATTCCACTGAATGACCATATTTTCCCTGAAACAAAATACTCAGTTTTGCTGGGTAGGTGACCCTTGGGTTCATTCCCAGCTCTTTTGCCCTCTGGAATATCATATTCCATGCCCTTCAATCCCTCAGTGTAGAAGCTGCCAGGTCCTGTGCTGTTCTGATTGTGTTTCCACAATATTGAAATTGTTTCTTCCTGGCTGCTTGTAGTATTTTCTCCCTGATCTGGGGATTCTGGAACCTGGCTATAATATTCCTGAGAGTTTTCTTTTTGGGATCTTTTTCAGGAGGTGATCAGTGGATTCTTTCAACCTCGATTTTGCCCTCTGGATCTAAAACATCAGGGCAATTTTCCTTGAGAATTTCTTGAAGGGTGATTTCTAGGTTCTTTCTTTGATCATGGCTTTCGGGTAGTCCAATAATTTTTAAATTGTCTTTCCTGGATCTATTTTCCAGGTCAGTGGCTTTTCCCATGAGATATTTCACATTGCCTTCTAATCTTTCATTTGTTTGGATCTGCTTAACAGCATCTTGATTTCTCATAAAGTCATTAGCTTCCATTTGCTCCAGTCTAACTCTGAAGGAATGAATCTCCTCAGTGAACTTTTGAGACTCTTTTTCCATCTGGCAAATTCGACTTTTTGAGGCATTCTTCTCCTCATTGCCCTTTTGGGCCTCCTTTGCCATTTGAGTTATTCTATTTTTTAAGGTGTTGTTTTCCTCAGTCAGGCTGTTGACCCTCATTTCATACTTTTCTTGAATCCTTCTCATTTCTCTTCCCAATTTTTCCTCCACTTCTCTTATTTGATTTTTAAAGTCCTTCTTAAGGTACTCTATGGCCTGCAACCCACTCATGTTTTCCCCTGGGGCTTTTGGAGTAGGACTTCTGACCTCACAGTCCCCTTCCTGCTCTAATCTTGGATCCTCTTTGCCCCCAAAGTAGGAGTCTAAGGTTGCATTTTTCTGTTTAATTTGTTTCCTTTGCCTTGGCATGTTGCCACTTAATTACTTGACTTTTGGGCTTGTTGCCACACTATGGCTTTGCCGCCAGACAGGGGAATATTCGTCCCGAACGTGTGGGAGACAACTTCTGTTTCTGGCAAGCTGGAAACCCACCCACGACCTCCACTCCAGATCACAATCCAGATCCAGGGAGGTTAAAGCAAGAGAGATTACCCCCCAAGACTAATTGCTGGATCTCCCTACAGTTCGCAGGCCAGGAGCTGGAGCTGCCTCTGAAAACTACAAAATGGTGTTTCTCCTCAGTGGCTTCTAGCCCCCAGGGGAAGAAGCTGACGCGTTCCCCAAATACTGGTCCCAAAGTCCATAGGCCACTAAGCTCTCACTTTGTCCTAGGCATGTCTATGTTGATAATTCTGGAATCGCCACAGCTGCTGGTGTTCTGGGGTCCCTCCAGCCGGCTGCTGGCCCTGCCACCCTGGGGCTAAAACCGTGACTCAGGCGGCCATGCACTGTGTGCTGCGCTGCCGGCTCCCAGACTGTTGTGCTGGTCCTTCCTGCAGGGCTGCTGGGCTGTCCTCAGCGGGAGGTTAGCTTCTCTGTGTCGTTCTGTGGGTGCTGGGGCTCCAGAAGTTGTTCAGAGTCCCCTTTTACATAGTTTGGAGGTGATCTGGCGGGACAGTGGCTTGGACGAGCTGTTTCTACTCTGCCGTCTTGGCTCCTCCCCTTTCTTTTCTTTTCTTTCTTTTCCTTTCTTTTCTTTTCTTTCTCTTCTCTTTCTTTCTCTCCTTCCTTCTCTCTCACTCTCCTTCTCTCTCTCTCTCCCTTTTCCCTCCTGTCTCCCTACCTTCCCTTCTTCATCTCTCCCTTCCTTCCTGTCTTTGTTCTTTCATTCAGTCATTCTTTCTTGCTCTCCTTCCTATATCCCCCCCTCCTCTATTTTACACATTACTTCACTGGAGTGAGAATTGATATAAGTGCAATTGATTGAGAGAGAGCCCTCTATTGGGGGCTGTTCTACAGCTTCTGGACTCAGTCTACCTCCAACCCTTTGACTTCCTGAACGAGACTTTCAATAATTAAGGGAAAAAAACACGACAGACAGAATCATCATTTTAATGCACTAAATTGGGCCAATATACCCTTGTGCTTCTACAATACACAACGAGCTTTTTTCCCACACACGGACAAGGAAAGACCTCCCTTCTGAAATGTACTCTTAAATAAAGGCATTATAAGGAACATGTCTGTGTACACCCATGTGTATGTGTTTGAGTGTATGTATCACAAGGAGGAAGAACAAGGAATTCCGGTCACAACAGGAATGCTTCTAACAGTCAGTTGGTGCCTGCACCAAATGATCTGTGGGAGATTTAATACATTAGTTAACTTAGGACAACTAAACTCTTCTAATTACACATTTTAATTGAACAGTAAAAATTCCATGAAATGGGCCAAGCCAAGGCTGGCGGCTGCAGTGTGCTTACCTACAGACAGCAGCAGGGGGGTGGTAGGCTGTACTGGTAGAAGCAAAGGAGACATAATGTGCAATCACCTGTTCTATCTAGTGGGGAAGAGATTCCTGGGAGCTTGTCCTGGGAGCAAGGACAGTTAGGGAGAGAGAGGGAGACAGCCTTCATGTGAAGATAGCCCAGAAATCTTCTCAGCTCTGCAGGGAGCAGGATAAGGACGGCAAGAAATGGAGCAACCAGCAAGGAGAGAGGTGAAGCGGAGAGCAGGAAACGTGTCATGTGCGAGCTGGCAAGGAGCAGAGCATAGTGGCACAAGCAGCAGGAGCTAAAGTTTTAAAGAGCAAGAAGGAAAAAGATAGAATAAGGAGGGGAGGAAAAGGAGGAAGAAAGGAAGGAAGAAAGGAAGGAAGGAGGGAGAGAGAGGAGTGGAAGGGAAAGACAAAGAAAAAGAGAGAAATGGGAAAGAAAGGAAGGGAGGAAAGAAAGTATAGAAAGGAGAAAGAAAGGAATGAAAAATAAAGAGAGGAGGGAATGTAAAAGAAAAAGAAAGGAAAGGAGAAAGAAAAAGAAGGAAGAAAACCACAAAGAAAACAATCTCACATTGCCAATGCCTTAAACACCCTTCTCTAGAACAGAACCACAGTGTGAAGGAAATTATCCAGGGGATGAGAGACGACTAGGAGAAAAGCCATGTTTTTAGTGACTCCCATATGCTAGACCCTGTCCTGGGGGCTGGTAAAACAAAGACGAAGTACACCATGTCCCTTGAACCCCCTTGCTCTGGGGGCCACAAGTGGGGCCCAGGTAAATGCATTCCCCACAGTATGTGTGTGATAGGGGATAGGGTGAAAAGATGTGAACCACATGTTCTCATAACATTTGAGGAAAGAGAACATTCTCAGTAGAGGCCATCAGGGGAGGCTTCTTGGAGGAGGTGGTACCAAAGCAGATCCATGAAGGCAGAGAAGGATTCTGAGAGGCAGAATGTGGATTGTTGTGGAAGCAGAACCAACAAGACTACATAATTGATGGCACGTGAAGGCTTAGGGAGAAGGAAGAATCTTCAGCAATAATGGGGCATCACACCTCTGTGTTGGTGAAGATGGGATGCCATATATAGAAACAGTGCAGCTGGGGTGAGAGGTGGGAGACAATGGACATAGGGTCATAGATTTAACACAGGAAGGTGCATTAGAGGCCATTGTATCCAATCTCCTTGTTGGGAACACTGAGGACACTAAAGTCAGAGAATTAAGTAACTTGTCCAGGGTAACAGAAGTAGTAACCAGTTAAGGCTGTATTTGAACTCAGCTCTTCTTGATTCTAAGGCCAGAAAGCATTCTATGCACCCTGCCACCAAACCAACTCATATGCTCTCTTGAGACACCAATGGGGTGTCCAGATAAAGATATCCAACAGACAACTGGCCCAGAGGACTGGGGTTTTGCAGAGAGAGCAGGGCTGGGGGGTTGGCTTTGTATGTCCTGGAGCTTATCATCAGAGTCAAGGAAGTACATGGCAATTGAGAGGAGAGCCCCAAGGATAGAGCCTTGGGGATGCTGTCCTTTAGCAGGTGGGCAGATTATGATCTGCCAATGAAACAGACAAAGAAGGAATAATCAGGGAAGACAAATGAAGAGTTAGCAATGTCACAGAAACTGGGTGAGAAAGTACTATCGGTCTGACATCATGAAATACTAAAGAATCAAGGAAGAGGGCTGAGAAAAGGCAATGAAGAGATTTAGTAATTAAGGGGATCTGGGTGCCCTCTGAGCAAGAGGGCTGGAAGGGTTAATGGGTTAGCCAGCACAAATTTCTCTAAGAGTCTGTCAGTCAAAGGAAGGGAAGATATTGGATGATGACAGGTGCAATGAAGAGGCTTTTTAAGCATAGGATAGTGATGAGCCTATTTTGATTAAGCTGAAAAATGAGCCAGTATAGAGGAAGGGGACCAAAAGTAAGGAGGGGAAGGAGAGGCAGAGGCCGAGGGAAAGACAGAGGGGGAGAAAGACAGACAGACAGAGGCAGAGACAGAGAGACACACAGAGACAGAGAGACAGAGAGAGACACACACAGAGACACAGACAGAGACAGAGACACAGAGAGAGACAGAGGGAAAGAGACGGAGAGAGACACAGAGACACACAGAGAGAACGGATTGATGGGTAGGTTGCAGAAGAGGCTGTAAGGAATCTTTCACAGACTGAGAGCTGGAAGGGTCCTTAAAGATCAGGGAGCTCAGACCTCTCATTTTATAAATAAGAAACTGAGACTCAGAGAGGTGGAAGATGTGGCCGGGGTCACACAGCAGTGGATCTCTGAGGTGGAAGGAGCTGGTTTTGACAAGGAGCACTGCTTCCTCTCCAGCTGAGAGGAAAGGGCTAGACATGTGTGAACAGAAGGCGGGCTTACTGTGTATGTGATAGAAGGTGTGTGACCCAGTGACCAGGACTCAGAAAATCTTCTCTGTTCCCTCTCTGTTTCTGAGTCTGGTGACCAATACTAAAGCAGTCTCTCTCCAGACTCACTAAGCATTTATTCAGCACCCCTCCCACACTTTGTGTGCCAGGCACCATGATAAACACTTTGGAGATGAGCCAGGCCACATTCCCCTTCTCCCATGAACTTACATCCTACTGATGAGTAAAGCCTGAACACTGACTGGGACAAGGATGTGTTCTGTGATGTCACCAGTATAGGAAACCCCTCGGGGAGGAAACACCCTCTGACAATACATATTAGTCTCTGCGCTGCAATTTGTATAATCTCAGAATGTTGCTTAGAGAACTAAGGTAAGTGACTTGTCCAGGGTGACAGAGCTAGTGAGGGTTAGGGTTAGCCTTGAACCCAGGCTAGCTGATTTGCCCAGGGTCATACAGCCATTGACTGTTCAAAGCATATTTGAACTCAGGTATTCCTCTAAGTTTCTGACTTGGATGCTGGCTCTCTATCCATTCCACCACACTTCCTACCATGTAAATAGATATGAGAAGTAAATAGAGTTTTTGAGAAGACAAGAAACCAGTAACAAGCAGAGAGTTGAGGGAAGGCTTTTCCTAGAAGGTAACCCCTAACCTGTATTTTAAAGGAAGAAAGTCATTTTTATACGAAGATTACATCCCAGATGTCACCTCTTATTGGGAAAGGGACTGATGGGTGGTGAGGTTTTCCAGGCTGGGCAGAGGCACTGAATGATCACAGGAGACAGCAGCCTTGGAGGACTGGAGGAGCTGAATTTTTGCTCTACCCAAAGCAGAAGGTTGCAGGATAGAGCGCAACCTTGAGGCATTGTCGGCCAACAAACACAGCCACGAGCTGCTGCAGCCTTGGTAAGGAGTGATATGCCTGCCCTGGACGTTCTCTGTGTTTGAATGTACTTGTCACTGCACTGTGGGATTGAGTGAATCATAGCTTTGCTTCTTTTCCTTCCCTTCCTCATCTCTGTCTACCCAATTGGTATTGCCATGCTTGGGAGTTCCCACTCTATTCAAACCTTGTTAACTGTCTGCAGCACTTCTAATAGGAATCCTGTCTCCAGACAAAGACAAGCTAGCTAGAGTTACAATGGCTTTAGACATACCTGGGAGCCTGTATTAAGCTCTCTCATTGAGTGCCCAGAGAGGGGCTTCACAGGCATGGCAGACAGCCTGAGCAGTGGCCTGGAGGTGGGAAATGATGTGATGTTGTGTACAAGGCACAGTATAGGGCCAGTTGGGCTGCAGTATGGAATGCATGATGGGAAGTGACATGTCCCAAAGTGCAGAAAGGTAGGTGGGAACCAGGCTGGAAAGGGTTAATGGGTATTTCTGCAGTTCCCCTTTCTTCCTTCGGAGCTGGTTATTTCATTCAATAAAATCAGCAAGCAATCTCTCTTTTGATAACTCCCTAGACTTGAGTTTAGAGCAAACTCTGTTTATCAGGAAATTTGGAAAGCATTAGCCCCCTGTACAGCTCACTTGTGGGCCTTGGTACGTTAACTCCATGAGATGAGTTTTCTGTCTTACGTTCTAACACTGAAGGGGTTTCAGCAGCTACCAGGAACTCTTCCCTCCTCTGAAGGGGCCCAAGCCATAAACCTGTGGAGCTTTTTCCCTCAGAACTAGCCCATACCTCAGACTGGGGAAGGAGAGGCTCACGCAAACTCAGTTATGTAGTGACTGAGGCCAGGCATGCCCAGATGAGTATGGCAGAACACACAAAGCACACATCATCGGCTTGGGACTAGAAAAGTCGTGATCAATCTTCCAGCCCAGACACTTCACAGAAGAGGAACCCAAAGCAGAAAGAGACTAGGGGATAAGAAGCAGCCAGGTAGTGCAGTGGATAGAGCAGGGGACCTGGAGTCAGGAGACCTGGGTCCAAATCTGGCCTCAGATACTTCCTAGCTGGGTGACCCTGATCAAGTCACTGAACCCTGTCTTCCTTAGTTTCCTCATCTGTCAAATGAGCTGGAGAAGGAAATAGCAAACCACTCCATTATCTTTGCCAAAAAACCCCCAGTGGAGTCACGAAAGGTCAGACATGACTGAATAACAAAACACCATATAAATGCTGGCTATTATTCTGTGACTTGTCCAAGGGCACCAAGGGAATAAGTTCCAGAAACAGAATTTGAACTCAGTTCTTCTTACTCCAAATTCACTACTCTTTCCACTGTCCCAGCATGTCTCTTAAAAAGACCCAGAGGAAGTCAAGCTGAGCCCTTGATCCTGTTCACTCTGGGTGCCCAGCACTATGACCCTGGAAGGTATGGACAGTAATCTGTGGCTAGTAGAGACCCATGTTTGTGGCTTAGCCCACTGATTATCTGTGGGACATGCTCAGAACATGCTCAGAACCTTGAATCTGTTGTTTTTTCATTAACCAAATCCTTGCTTCTCAGGAACTCCTTCTCTCCAGTTCCTCCCTCTTCCCTCTGTTGCTCCCCCTCTCCTAGACATAAGCTTATTTGTTCTGGCCCCTGCTTCCTCCATGAGGGGATTCTTTGCAAAGCCACCTTAGGAAAGATCTACTATATACCCTAAATGGGGTAAGTTTGTTGGCACCCACACCATGTCAGCTCCTGCTCAAGATGATGGATGGTATATACACGACTTCTCTTCCCTAAATGGGCCTCACATCCTGTTACTGTCATAGCAAATTGTGTTTGTTGAAGACTCCTCCTATCTTCAAAAAATTAGGGAGAAACACAATTTTCTTTACTGACTTAGGAGCTGCTGTTTGTGGTAGATATTGACTTAGTATAAGGGGAGCAAAAGAAGAGATAGCCTTGGCTGGGGTCATAGGAGAATGACCCATAATCTTGGTGACCAGGGCCTGACTGGCTGATGCTCTAATGGGACAAGGAGAGAGTCAGAGAACAAAGGGGAGAAGGCCAGCTTGGACTGGGCCAGTGGCCAGTTAGCTCACCCATACAACTGATATCAGTGGTGACCATAGCATACCCCAGAGTATTGGAATCTGAGTCCCAGTGCTAAACTGGCTGAATGATGCTGAGGTTCTGGACCTACATCAGGACTGTTGATTTCCACCTGACCAGTGGGTCCTCCAGTAGATGCTTTTGGTCTGATCACAAGAAGTCTTTCTCATGTACATAGCCTTTCCCCAGCCCTCCATGGTTTAGACCTGAACCCTGACTGGGCTGCCCATCAGGCTGATACAACGGGGAGATTAACAAAGAC
This sequence comes from Gymnobelideus leadbeateri, assembly GCA_011680675.1. Lineage (NCBI taxonomy): Eukaryota > Metazoa > Chordata > Mammalia > Diprotodontia > Petauridae > Gymnobelideus > Gymnobelideus leadbeateri. The sequence goes on from WOXC01005764.1 coordinate 192,936, forward strand.
ATTACCTGAAAGCCACAACCGTGCTGTTCTTGTGTGTGCACACAATGTCCCGAGTCTGATAGCCAATCTGGATGTCCCAGTGCTTGTTCTCCTGCCTGTTCTGCCTATTTCTGTTCCTCTTTTTCTTGATGAGCTCCCGGGCTTCGGGATCCTTCACTCCTTTCTCTCGGTCCTTCTCTCGTTCTTTGTTCTTCCCTCGCTTCCTTGCCTGCCTTATCTGCCTTGTATGAGGCATCGAGCAAGAGCTCCAGGGCCCCACATTCAGGCTGTACAGGCTCTCCTCTGCCTCACATGGACTGGACTGGCAGATCTGGAACTCAGTCAAGTTGGGACAGGCAGAGCCTCCATACTGTGGGGGGGCCACTACGTGCCGTGTCCGGTGCTGCAGCCCATTCCCACATGTCTTGGAACACTCAGACCAAGGTGAGAAGTCAGACACAATGCAGTCCTGTGGGCAAGGGATGAGGCAGGCTTGCTCCAAGAGGGGCTTGGGCTCAAAGTACTCACAGATGCTGTCATCAGCACTGATGCTGTTAGCTTTCTGGACACAGGCAATCTCTCTGGTCTGGATGCCCTCCTCCCCCTTGGTGCATTCTGCTGGCTTCACCAGACTCTTGGACATGACAGGCTGGCATTGGTTCCAGCTGCCCAGGTGCCAGTCATACAGCTCTTTGTGCCAGTCACAGACTTTGAAACATTCCTGCTGGGTGTCTGGCTTCTCAGCCTGCTTGCAGTTTGTGTGCAGTGTTGTCCAGCCTTCTGCATGAGCACACCAGACTGCTCTGGTCTGAATGCCACCCGGACCACATTCGTCTCCCATGCATCGGCCCCAGGGACCTGTAAAACAGGACATATGTTAGCAGAAACTCTCTTTCTCGCTGGGCCCTGGCAAAGTTCAGAGAGTTATTGCCAAGTGACCAGAGAGCAAGTCTTCCCCTGTATGGGACACCCTGGGATGGGACCGTTTGGATGGCTATCCATTATGCATGGATTAGGGCATTAGGGAGATGGCATGTACAGTGAAGATGTTACATTTTCTCTTGTATTTTTGTGATTATAAATGCATTTGCCTTTATTCTTGTATTTTTATGTTGGGTAATTACAAGATCTTTGCTCATAAAGGACATTAGAGATTAGTCACATTGAAAATCTATCACTTCTGGCTTCTACCCACCAAGTCCATTTCAGGCATTGGCAGAGATAATGGCCTCTGGTGAGCTCCTTAGCTCCTTCAGGCATGTTCCTCTTCTGGGCAGTTAATTTCTTTTAGCACATTACTTTTATTTATTCATTTATTTTTTATGCAATTAAGACTTTGGGGAAGAACAGTCATGTCCTGTGGATGCTGCCAAAAATTAAAGTGTTTATCCGGTATTAACCAGGGGTTGATAATGGCTTGCATAATTCTGCACATTCTGCATGCAAAATTCCCTAACAATCCTCCCCAAACCTCTCTGTGGATGGCCGCTAATGAAGTGTAGGGTATGCAGGAGAGGGAACATTTAACTAAAGGATGGATGTAATTTTTCTGGGGAGCAGCTTTGTTCCAATTCACTTCAACCTGACAATGAATCACTGAGCTACTAATAGCATGCGATGAGAAGAGGCAATAAGTGAATCTAGAGGTGTTTTGTGAAGACTGTGCCACAACATTCTTCACATGTCGTGCCGGTGTGGTCCTTACCGTTACCAGGTGTGGTAAGTGCCCCCATTGTGGAGATGTGGAGACTGAGGCTCAGTTAGTGACAATGGCACTTTCATGCTTAGGAAATTCAAAGCTCCCAATTACCTCTCAGACCAAATGCAAACTCATCTGTTTGGCTTCCTGAGCGATTTATGCATTAACTATGACCTATCCCTCCTTTTCATCAGCTCCAGGATCAGTCAGAGGGTACCTCTGAACTGTTCCTTCCCCACAAGATTCCACTTGCCATCTCCTTGCCTTTCCACAGGCTATCTGCCATGCTGAGACAATCCTTCCTCCTCACCCCAACTCCCATAATCCCTTGCTTCCCTCAGAGCTCAGCTCTGAATGTGCCCTCTCTTTCCTGAAGCTGTTTCTTATCCTCCCACCTGATGGTGCATCCTTCCCCTCATGCTATGACATTTCACATATATTGCATACAGTGCCATGCATGCATCAATGCGGGAAGCTCCACGAGGCCAGGAACTTTCCCAGACTTCACTGGACTGCTGGTCATACCCTGGCTGTGGCCCTCCTCACCTCCGCTTCACAGAATCCCATGCTTGCTTCAGAATGCACTCCAGGGAAGGTGCATCCTTCCTAATTCTCCCCCCGCCACACACACACTTGCTATCTCTGTCTGCCTCTCAAAAAGGCTTCTTCATACACACTTCAGCTTTATTGGCCATCCCTGTACCTGCTGGAGAGTGGGAACGCTTTCATTTCTGTCTTCCCATCAATAGAGCAATCTCTTGCACACAGTCAGCACTTAATAAATGCTTCTGCTCTTTGATTGATGCCCTTGCCTTCAGCCACTTCAAAAGAAACTTGAATTTGTCCAGCAGCCTTGCAAATTGCCCAGTCTGTGCATTGATTGTTTTCACAACTCACACTGTGCTTTGACCTGAAGTGTCTGAAGCTTTGTCTGAGCTCAGATAAAAAAGCAGAGCTACCCCACAGGAGGAAGGTCACTATATTTTCATTAGCAGATGGCAATAGTTCAGTTAAAAAGGGGGAATCACCATGGTTCAAAGATGTATATTGATCATGAGAGGAGATACACTCAGAGACCCAGATGCTCCCATAAAACACAGACACACGTGTGCATATAATGCATGAACACACACATGTACATGCATGTACAAGTTATCTCCAGTCTCAATAACTTTGACATCAACACACTTAGCTCTAACAAGGTCTTGGAATTAGACATTAGGCTCAAGACAAGGGGAAGAAAAGCCTCCATAGGGATACGGATGGCCTTGGCCCTTGGGGCAGTGCAGTGGTGCTTGCTGGCCATGGGAAGATGGCCTCGGATACTCCCTAGATGTGTGACCCTGGAAGGCCACTTAAACTCTGTGCCTAGGCTTCCTCCTCTGTCACATGAGGGGTTTGTATTTGATGGCCTCAAAGTTCTAAATCTGATTCTTTGCTCCCAATCATCTTCAGGGGTGGGCTGTGTCTGTGCTGAAATGTAATTGGATATGAGGAAGTCTTTCCTGGACAGTTAATTTGTGGTCAGAAACCTGACCCAGGCAGTTGATCCTTAGTGGGTTTTTCACTTGTCCAGGCAACACACACCCAGTTATTCCATGACAAGAGCATGTCCAAGAGAGAGCAGACAACTGGGAGGGAGGCTGAAGACCTGGGCCAGGTTCTACTTGGAAAGGAGCTCATTTTACTAGAGGAGATTCCAGTCTTCCACTTCATTTTACCACGAGAAATCTGGACAGACTCTAGTCAACTCAGACACCTATGAGCTAATGAGAAGGGCCTTAGAGATGATCTCATCAAGTCACCTCATGTCACCAAAGAAGAGAGAAGGGAAGTGACTGGGTCAAGGTGACACAGCTACAAAATGTCAGAGCTGGGTTTTGAGCCCAGCTCATCCCTCAGTTAACAGGCATTACCCAGGGCTCATGATGAACCATGTCCTCTGCTTGGCTGCTGTTTCTGAGCATGACCAGAGAACATTGGGTCTCCCTAAATCTGCCAATGTTCCACAATTTGTGTCTCTGCCTTGTCTTTGTTAATGGACTGTGGCCCTCTGAGGGTAGGAGTCCATTCCTTCTTCATTTCTGCACTGAATCTGGCATGGTGTTCTGAACACAGCAACTCTTCACAAAGATCTAGGGGCTGAACTGCCTATTTCATTTCAACTGAAGACCTGCTACATTCATAGTTTGTAAGAAGGAACCAGGAGGCAGCCCTGGCTAAGATCTTTCCTTCATCCACCCCAACACCTCTGCAGGAGATAAGCTAATTCACAACTCAGCCTTGAATTTACCTGCCATGGCCCCACCTGGCAACCTTTCAGTGCCCTTGGCATCTTGGTTGACTTCACAAGTCTACCCTGTCTGTAGCAAATGTTGGATGGACAAACATGAACAATTCAGAGGCATTTCTTCTCTTTGCAGGGGTATGGATTGACCAAAAAGAGCCTTTCAGTAGAAGTTCTGTGTCCCAGAGGCACATTCAGCTCCTTCCTGTTGTGCCTATGATCAAATACAAACATCTGCCTGGTACTTTAAGGCCCCCACAGTTGGACTTCAGCCTATTCTAGATGATGGTGCATGACTCCTCCTTCACATAGTCTACATTTCAGATTAGTCCACAGTGCTGTTTCCTGCACAGAGCAATGCTGGCCTTTGCACACATGGCTGTGTCCTAGGCCTGGAGAGCTCTTCTTCCTCACGTCCGCCTACAGAATCTCTAGCCCTTCTCAACCAGAGAACAGATTCAATGTCATCTTCCCTATGAAGGCCTTATATTTATCTCTTCAGTTATTTCACTTTTCCCCACACTTACAGGGGTTCATTTGTAATTATTTAGCAGATCTTCCCCATTTGCTTTGCAGTGTGCATGTTGTTCCCACCTTCACTAAAATGCAAGCCCCTGGGAGGCAAGGGCAGTCTCCCTTTTGTCTTTATATCACTGGTGTGTTAAGTATATAAGGTCTGCTGAGATCCTGTTCAATTCTGGATCTCTATTGCCTAGCACAGTATCTAAGGACATGGTAGGCACTGAATTGAATTGAACAGAAATGACCATATTTAAAATAATTGGATTTCCCCATGTGATTTACCCAATGAATTGTTAAGAAGACACTTATTACAGTTTGAAAGAGCCATGGCAGATAAAGGATCATTCATTCATTTATTCAGACACCAGCTGAGGAAAGTCTCTCTGATATTAAATAATAAAGATGTCCGGACTGCATACCCTTTTCTCTTTGATTTGATTAGAAGTCCATTGCCCAATAGATGTATCAAGCACACACCAATGCAGTTTCTCAAGAGGTCCACTTGTTGAAGGGAGGGGGCCATATTCTCTTGTTAAATACTCCCTTAGCTTTTGACAGCTTTTCTCCACCAGGTGGAGCCACGCTGGACCCCAACTGTAGAATGGAAATCCAACCTCAATGACTTCCCCATCAGTTACATTAAAAAAGCAGATACCCTGTGACCTACCAGGAAAAAATCAACAAGAAGAAGCTGCTTCAAATGTCAGCCTCATCAGGAGGGCAGACAATTTCCCACCCCCCTTTCCACCCTACCACCCATTTCCACACCAAATACTCCCAGTAATTTGAATTGAAGAATCAGATGTGAACATGGGGTCTGGTCACATCCTTTAGTCCCTAGGCTTTCCTTGCCTCACTTCGATGCATTCCCTTAATGATGTTATTCCAATAGTCTTGTGGGTGGTTCATTGTGAGGTGGGGTGGGGCTCATTCATATTCTAGGTATTACACACTTGCTGCTATCATCCTTTGTCACATCTAGATTTAAACAAGGCAAATAGACATGATTTTTGGAGATCAGATTTGAGTTGGGGGCCTGAAATAGAACCCTGCCTCCTCCAAATAGAGATGCATTTATATTCCCACAGGATTACTTTGTGGCCAATAACCAGTCTTCCTTCCATGCATGCCATGATCACAATTAGGTATCTTTGATCCTGAGTATATTTTTACCATATCCCAAGAGAGGGTCCTGTCCCAAGAAGGGGACTGGAAAGCTAGTTAAGAACAACAGTTGAGTGAATTTAAGGGGGAGGAATAAAATTGTGAAACCCCCAAAGAAAGCCATGGGACAGGGGCCAATAAAAGCACAGAGGAGAATAAAACCAGCTTCTTCAACCCCACCCCCCCAGCCCATAACTTCTGTCTTATCTCCTCAGTGCACCTGGCACATACCCTGTGTGTCCAATTAACAGTATCAGATCTTTGCCCAGCCCCTGGATGAAGGGCTGCTTGCCCCTGATCCCCTATGAGCACTGACATAATCACACACTGAACAGAGAGGCCATCGTGTCCTGACAGCTGAAAGCTGTCATCCCAATTAGCTCCCAGGTTCTAACAAAGGCAAATGCTACCAAGTGTCACAGGGAAGCATAAATTGCAAGCTATGAATGGAAATGTGAAACAGCCCCCTGTGTGGATGAACCAGATAAATTCAGAAGTTCTCATTGGAAACTTTCAAATATTCCAGCAGCATTTCAGGTCATATCAAATAACACACCCGAAGTTTGTTCCTTGCTCATTAAAGAACAGCTTAACAATTTTCCATTGGTTGAAATGGACTTGACTGATGTGCAAAGGGGCCTCACACAAGCAAATTCTAACCAGATTAGGAGCTTACTCAGCACAAATGATGCTGAACTTTCTGCACTTTTAACATCTTTGATGTTAAAATGGAACTCAATGACCTTGTCCAGAGCTATGGGGGGGGGGGTAGAATTCTATTCAATGGCTAGGATCTCTAAGGTAGAAGGGATCTTGGGGGCATCCAGGTCCTTGATGGCAAGAACCCTCTGTCCCCAGCATCTTCACTTACAGAATTATTGAGAGGACAAGCACAAGGCTCTTACTTTTGGATCTTCTTAATTATGAAGATTTCAATTCAATAAACATGAATGAAGTGGTTATCATCTTCAATTTTCCTTCCATTGAATTGAAATCTTTTTCTTTGTAACTTCTCTCATCACTGCTTTTGGTCATGTTTTCTGTGGCCTCCTTGGAGACAGCTATGGTGTGCCCACTGACCTCCCTCACCCTACCCCCAAACTTTGACTTGTTTTTGATGCTTTGCCATATCTTAGATCTAGAGAGGAAGGGGCCTCAGAGGCATGTAGTCTGAGCCCCTCATTTTACATATGAGGAAACTGAGGCTTAGAAAGCTTAAGTGACTTTGCCAATGCTCATGCAGGTGATGGGGGCAGGGAGCTGCCTTCTTCTGGGTGCTTCTCCACTTGCCAACATCCTTCCTCAAAACTGGCAATAAGAACTGAAAACAGAATTCTAGATGACAGGAAGGGGTGGCCAAAAATATGGATACAACATACTGCAATCCAAGTGACACAATGGGCATTCATGTGTCTTCCACAATGTCCTCCACAATGGAGGACAATGGAATGAAGACCAAGCCCTCTGGTCTGAGGACCTGCTTTCAAATCTTGATTCTGACAGCTCTCCCAGATCAAAAAGGAGGAGATATATTTTTCCATTGTGGGAAACAAGTAATGCATCTGATGGTATGTGTTATTTGTGTGGCCTAGGAAGTTTCAGTCAGTGAAAACCCAACTGGAAATAATTTCCAGAAAGATTTCATTGTTGTTAGTGATTTAGTTTTGCACAGTATGGCATTCTAATTATGGCTCATCTATCAAACCAATTGCTAATTTATAGCATGTGACTGGTAAAACTATAGACCCATTGTTGTCATTTTCCTCCCATATTTCTATAAAAGCATATTTTATCCATATTATTCAATGATCTTCCTTTACTCCCCTCCAGCAAAATTTGATTTAACATTAATGTCGGTTGTTCACACATCACACTCAGACTTTCTGAGACTACCCTCTTTAAGTCAAGGACAGTAGAACAATAAAAGCTCAAGCCTGAAAAGACTTCTCTATTGACAGGTGGCCAAGAACTGTTCTAAAGTGTCTTAGAAAAAATGGGCGATAAAAAGAAGCCTGATAAAATTAGGCAAACCATTTTGTGCTCTTGCTCGCCATAAAATCTGCCAATGAGCTAGTTTTTTGCTCGATAAAACATGTGTGCGTCTTTCAAATGAGCTAATTTGTTTGTGCCTGCTGGGTTGTCCCAGAATGGCTTGTAGCACTCACTCAGAAAGTTCCTTATTGCTGGAATCAATAGGGTTAGTAATATCAACAAGGGAGAGCTGGGGTAACCTGCTTCCATAGCTGGTCACATGTCATAGGAATTCCTGGAAAACATCCCACTAGTCAAATGTATGTGATCAGGTCAGGAGATCCATGTTTGATAAGTGCTTGTGTGGAGACATTAAAGAAATCAAATGAGCATTTATTAAGCACATACTATTTGCTGGGCTAAGTGGTGGGAACACAATTGATACTGAACTTTCCTTTTTCTTCTCTTTTTGCAGTAGAGCCTTCTGTCTTGTGAGCCATAACTGTTCGTCTCATTGACCAGACAATATTTCAAATTAAATCATGCTGCTTGGCTCTCAAACACCATGTGAATTTGGTGGATAAGAAACAGGTAAGTGGGAGGTCAATTTGCTTTTCATCTTCAATGGGCAATTGTGCTTTTCCCCAATAGTATCCTCCTCCTTTATCTCATGGTGGCATGGAAAAGATAATGTGATCTTGGAGGCTCTGCCAGCAGATGACAGATCTCTGGACCTCCTACCAAACTGGAACGGCAGTGGTTATGGTACTAGTGATAGATTGTGTCTGTTGTCTGAAGGCCAAGCAACCTGAGAAGTTCCTCATGATAAAGATGGTCATTGGGTGATGGATTCTTTGACCATCACAGTCCCATTATGCTTTGATATAAAATAAGACTTTGATATAAAATAAGAATATCAAGGTTGATCCTTTCTGTCTTTAGTATAGATAACTTCTCCATTGATGCAGGTTTAAACCAACCATGCCAGCTCCTCCTTTTAAGTTCACAGCAAAAGACCCTTTGGGTGCTAGTGGTCTTTCTTTAGTCTGTCTGTGGAGACTAATGTGGCACTTGGGCAATTCTGCTGGCTCTCATTTCTGTATATGACTGGTCGTGGCCCTTTGAATCATCTATTTTTAGGTGATACCTTTCATTACCTACTTGAAAATAAGCACATCGAATTAGAATCAAATCAAATTCCTTGGAATGTTCTAAGATTGGATGTGATGGGTGTGAGCCCCTAAAGATGTCACATCGGCCCTTCTCCTCCTGCTCAATGGGGCAGCCTCATAATTATTTCGGTTTGCAGACTCTCCTGATGGAGTTAAAGATGCTAAGGCCTAAGAATCTGCTCCTTAGCTTCCATGTTCCTGGCATGATGAAAAAAGCAGAGCTTTCTGCAAAGCTCCTAGAGGCGGCAGACATAGCAAACAGCAGAGCCAAGACGCAACAAGGAGCTGAGAGCTAGAACACTGGGTGTCATTATAGGCGAGAAGTATTTCATTCTTTAAGAGTTGGCCAAGCTCTCTGCATTGCAGAGCATCCCAAAGATCTTAGTGCCATCGTGAATTTTAATGACCTTTCAACTATTTGGCCAGCTCTTATTTCCTTTGATGCTCATTATGACTCTGTGTGGAAGGTTCTGTTATTCTCATTTTATGGACAAGGACACTGAGGCTGAAAGAGGGGAAGTGGAGTAGCAGGGCTCACACAGGAAGGAGATATCTGAGGCAGCCTATCCCAGGCATCCCTGACTCTTCATCCAGAGTTCTCTCCACTATGCAAAGCTGCTTCCTGTGTCCAATAGGATGAAATTTAAAAGCATAAAAACAGGCTCCCAGAGTAGTTTTTATAAGTCCAACATATAGCAGGTAGGGCTAGACAATAGTTCCTCTGAAAAATACGTGGAGGGTGTTTATGAACTGCCAGAACAATAGGAATAAATAGTTTGACATGGCAGTCCAGAAAGCTAATGACATCATGACTTCCACGAAGAGGCAGAGCTCCCAGGAATAATGAGCTCACAGTCTCACTGTAGTCTACACAGGTCACACCACAGCTGGAGTGTTGTGTTCAATTCTGGGAGCATGGGAATCCAAGGACAATAATAAGCTTGACATCACACGGGGGGTGGGGGGGAGCCATGATAGGGAAGGGTTTTGTGTCTATTCAAGATGAGGATTGTTTGAAGGATTGGGGACATTTTGCCTGGAGAAGAGAAGATTGAGGGCTTACATATTAACTGTGTTCTGCTTAGCGCCTGAAGGGAGAACTAAGAGTAGTGGATGAAGTCGGTAAGAGGGCAACAAACAGTCTCCTAATACTTAGAGTTACAGAAAATTGAAACAGTCCATTTTGATTGGTGGGAGGAAGTTTCCCTTTATTGGAAGTCTGCAAGCAATGTCTTGATGATGTCTTGTCAGTAATGGTGTAGTTGTGGTCAGTTATAGGGCAGAGGGATTCCTTGATATGAGTCTTGCCTGACAAAGTGGCCAGTGAGGTCCCTTCTCACACTCAGATGATATTTTCTATTATTCACCCAAATTAATGAGAAATCGGGTGAAAAGAAAACATTGGAGCGATGGATTGTTCTTATTAAATTAAAAAAAAAAGCAATATCAATTAGTTCCCAAACAAGAGAATTGATGTTGTTAGATTTCACACATGAAGTCCATGAGAAATCAGCTGCAGGGCCAGAGGGAGACCTTCGCTCACTATTGCTGGGATTGATCCACTCTTGATGAATCCCTCCAGATACAGAACCTTTAAGAGGGAATTTATTGAAACCTTTCCTGCCTCCCAAGTGCTGTGGATTTTGCTAATTGTGCTCAAATGTTGTAAATTAATTGGAGAGGAGTTAGAATGAAATATTGATGCAAACTACCTAGGGAACAAATGAGTTTGAGGATGGAAGCAAACACAATTAATGTGACAAGAAAATGCTAAAAGAATGACCAGAAATATTTAGTCAATGGGAGGAAAATAAGAAATCTACCAAAAGACAACTAGTGTAACACATCAGAATTGGATTTGCACACAGGTCTGTAAGTAATCAAAGGTAAATTAGGACAAACTCCATCCTAGGGCACGCAGTGAAGAGGCAGATGGGAAGGCTGAGCCACTTCGGGAATCTTTGAAAGGACAAGGAGAATAGAAATATTGCCAAACGGGCAAAGGAAAAATGCCCTGATTTTTCAAAAGCCAGGAAAAAAGGATTCTGGAGCCTCTGGATCAATCTGCTCAACTTTGATTCTTTGCAAAATTCAAGTGTACTTTTATAAAGAGATGGTTGGGAGCCAGACAAGGAGACTGTGACCTTAGATTGTCAGGATGGTTTCCTCAAGGACTGGTTGTGCCACCTTAACTTCTTTTCATTTTTGGATGGAGTTTTCTAGACTTGCAGGTCAGAGGAATGCTGTAGATATAGTTTAAAGACATCCTGACAAAGCATTGGAAAAGAACCTCATATAATTCTTGTGGGGGGGAAATAGATGAGGACAAGAGAAGGGCATAATTAGCTTGATTCCAAACTAGTTGAACAGCCAGATCCAAAGAAGAGTCATTAGTCATTCAATATCAATTTGAAAGGTTTCTGGTGGAAGGCCACAGGTATCTATGCTGGGCCCTGTGCTGTTTAACATTTTTTTTTTTATCAAGGGCTTAAAGCTATGGATAGATAGACAACATATTTATGAAGCACTTAGAGAGAGAGAGAGAGAGAGAGAGAGAGAGAGAGAGAGAGAGAGAGAGAGAGAGAAGAAGAAGAAGAAGAAGAAGAAGAAGAAGAAGAAGAAGAAGAAGAAGAAGAAGAAGAAGAAGAAGAAGAAGAAGAAGGAAGGAAAGAAGGAAGAAATCTAGCTAGTAAACCCTAAGTTTAGTGGGAAGCTTCTGGTCATCAAAATTTACCTTTGGAGAGGAGAAGGAGAAGGAGAGGGAGAGGGAGAGGATGAGCTGAATTAACCAAGTAGCTGGGTCCCCATTCAGGCAGCTTAGTCCACTTCTAGGTTGTGTTTGTCCTTCATTTTCAAAGAGGACTATGGCATCAGGAAAATGATGACATGAATTGCAGTTGCCTTTGATTTAGGTCCCTGACCAAGCCCCATTCAATGGCTATATTTTGGGTACTCCTCTTTGGAACAGCAAACCCAAGGGTCTTCCCCCTCCTGGACTAATTTTTTTTCTTTTTACAATTAAAGGGGCCATCTATTGATTCACTTCTTAAAGAAACCTATTCACTGAATGGGCCTTACCTCACTCTAAATGAGTATGTGGAATGGCCTTAGCTTAAAAGGACCAGGGTCTCCCATTACACCCTGGACTATCTCCAGTCATCCTGATGAATATCAGATCACTGGATCCAGGTGGCTCCGGAGAACATGAGGCTGGTGACCCTGCACAGCCCTCCCTCACTCAAAGTCAACTGCAAGTCATGTCATTATTTCCCTGATGCCATGGTCCTCTTTGAAAATGAAGGACAAACACGACAACAATATATGTCAGGCACTGTGTATGATTGGAGGTTTATCCAATTTGTAAGTTACACCAAGCTGGGAGGGATAGCTAATACTCTGGATTCCAGAAGAGCCGGACACTCTACAATGTTGGGCCTTTCGTTGCTTATCCTGTTTTCTCTAATGTGGTATGTTTGTCCACAAAGATCCATTCATTTCAACACTACTATCATTGTACCTGAATAGGACAGCATAGATGGGCATGTTCTCTGCATGAAGGGAGAGACTGGCCCGTGACTGGCAACCCTTTCCATAGTCCTTGGTTTGCTTTTTTAGCCAATGCCTTGCTCATGGTTTGCCTTTAGTGATGACACCAAGACTTTATTTTTAAAATCCCCTGCCTCACCTCTAATTTTGTTCTTTACTTTGTTCTGTGTGCTCCAATGGCTTTCAGGCACACACCAGCCACACCAGGTCACTCTCCAGAGCTAGGTAAGTGTCTGTGGGTGTCTAGGAATACAGGCTACTAATTATCTAGGACTAACTCCTGGACATGTCCCATACATGCTCTATCATCCCAAACAACAGCGATGCTAACATTCTGTCTATTTTATCTCCCACTTATTAGCTGGTGATGTGGGCATATTACAGCACAATCTGCCATAGACTATATCGAGTTGGTCTAAAATGATAAAATTGGCATTTTGGTAACTAATGTTTTGCTGAAGTTTTGTATAAAACATACTCTTGTATCTCACAACAACTTTGTGGGGTAGTTCATAGAGGTCTTATTATCCCCATTTTACATATTAGGATACTGAGGTTCAAAGTGGCTCAGAGAATGGCTAAGGACAAGTGTCCCACCATGGGCTAAAGGTCCAGGTCTTTGTGACTCCAGGTCTAGCCACTAAACTGGCCATTCCAGGTTCCTCACATCTTACAGCAGTATCTTGTATTTGGACAACACTTCCCAGTTTGTAAAGAATATTATGTGCATTGTCCTGATGGATCTTCACTTTGCTCTGAGGGTCACTGAAATTCTACTCATCCTTCATACTCACGTAGAACACTGCCTCCCCCGTGAGTCTTGCCCTGATGCCCCCACTGGCATTGAGTTTCCTCTGCCCCTTGCCCTTTGGGGCCTTCCTTGAGACTGCTGACTCACCCCTTATTGGTCTGGGCATTGCTTTGTGCGCGTCACTGAGGGCGAGGAGTGAAGTCTTGCCAGAAGGTCTCTCCGTGAGAGCCTTGTCCAGGGGCCTGTGACTCCGTGATTGCCCCACAGGTGCAGATGGAGTGCCAGGAGGATTCTCAGAGGTCATGAGTGTAACTTCTTCATTTTACAGGTGAGGAAACAGGCTGAGAAAGTGCCTTAGTCAAGTCATGGAGCCAGCAAAGGTCTGAGGCAGGATTAGAACTCAAGCCTTTGGACTCTGAGTCCAGCAATCTCTCTACACTGACACCTGTTACCAGAAGTTTGTCAAACGTCTGCAGCATGACTGAACTGAATTGTCACCACAGGCTTTTATGGCAGGGGGGTATGCATTTAGGGTCCCCATCTTACAGAGACAGAAATGAAGTGACTCGTGGGACCAGCCTTCAGGGCTTTTTCTCCAGAAAGGGTCAGTGCTCCTCACCGTTTGCCTCACTGACACATGAGAAGCAATGGGTCTGGCACCTGGGGAGCAGCAGTACTTGAATGTTCCAGGGCTAAGGTACATTTGGAGCTCCTGCTGGGAGACGTTGCTTAAATATGGCCTTTCTTTAGTAAAAGAGGCTTCTTGAGCTCCTGTATCTGATCCAAATGCAAGCAGCTGTGAGTCACCTCCTCACCAATCCGACTCTTCCTAAACATGGGGGTGTTGGGATGGCTAGGTGGTGCAGTGAATAGCACACTGGTCCTGGAGTCAGGAGGACCTGAATTCAAATCTGGCCTCAGACACTTAATACTTACTAGCCATGTGACCTTCGGCAAGTCACTTAACCCCAATTGCCCTGCCTGCCCCCCTCCAAGAAGCCAACAATCCCACGGGGGTATAAGCAAGTGTTCCTTTAATCATTCTCCCCTCCTTTGATTGCATGGAAGCCTCCAGATCCAGGCTTGGTCTCGGATCACTGAACACTTTCAACTTGCTGAGGCCAAGCGGATGGAGCCAAGGTGATCTCCTGGGAAGGCACCCTGCTGGGTCATGACCACTCAGGTTCATGGATCCCTGTCCTCCCCAGTGCCCTGAGAACAAACCCTCACAAAAACTCTGAGCACTCAGCCAGGCACTTCCAAGGGCTTCGGCATGTGGGCTGTATGTATGCATGAAGCTTGCAAAAAGGAGGATGGAAGTTCATTGGCGATGATTGGTCGCACTTCTTCAGTGTGCCCACTCCTCAGCATCATCTCTCCTGGCAAGTAAGAGCAGAGTGTCCTGGGGAACATGGCCCCCCCCCCGTAATGCGGCCAACCGCAGGATCTGGCAGATATTAGGCAATGATTCCGGCTTCCCCAGAGAAGAAGACAGCTCAGAGGGAATGAGGCCCCGCCCCCTGGTCAGACTCACCCTGACCACGTGGTCATGATGCTGCCCATAGGTCATGTGATGTCAGCCCTCGCCTCAGAGTGCCCATGAGCTCTATCCTAGTGACCTCCAGTCTCCCTCCATACCATTGAAGCTCTGATGTGATTGTACATCCATACATGATGCAGTAATCTCTGCTAATCATAACCCTCTTCCAGGGGCCCTAGAGCTTCCTTTTGTGTCTTCTCCCATCCAGCTGGGGAGATAACACTTCCTGGTTTTCTTCTACATTTTCCATTTCTGAGATCTTGTTATCCAATCTACATCATCAGACAGGGCTCCCTTCCTACTTCCCAGATCTCAGGGCTGCTCCTTCATTTTCTATCCCTCCAATCAGCAGTAGAGCCAACTTTCCACCTTCCCAATCATCCCAACACCCAAACATCGAGAGAAGGTGCTCAACGGCATTGATAAGAAGGAGTTCCCTCTATCATTAAAGCCACAAGTGCAGTCCCTAACCTTCACAAACAGAGCAGTAGGGTGAGGAATCAGAGGACCTGGGTCTCTATACCGGATCTGTTATTTACCACTTATATGTTAATCCTTCTGGGCCTCAGTGTCCTCCTCTATCAAATGAGGGGGTATGGCAAGATGATTTCTGAGGCCCCTCCAAGCTCCATCTCTATGGGCCATTCCAGTCCCCAAACTGTCACCAATCTGGTGTCTCAGACAAAATGTCATGTGCCTGCCAGCCATGCATTTCTCCAAGTCACTGATGACTGTCCCTATATGAGCCTTCACATGTGAACCAAACATCCTTTAAGCATTCTGTTAAATGGTCAGGGTTGCATCTTACAAACTTCAGAATAAGGTTTGAGAGCTATGTTGTAAAACAGGCGCCGTGCTCTTCACAGGGTAGAAAGCCCAAGAAAACTGGCAGAATCACATTGAAAGCATAATGCAGCTGTCACCAATCTCACAAGGCTCACAAGAGCTGTTAGGAACAAGAAAACCAAACTGCTTATTTGTGTGCCTTTTCTTGCTTTCTCTTTGTAAATGCCTCCCTGAAATGAAGTCAACAGCATTTTATTACCTGTCCTGTGGCCAAGTCATCTATTCCCGTCTATTCCATTTTTACCCAATGGCTTTCCAGACAGAGTATTCCATTTTAGTGTTCCCTTCTGGTACGCTGTAACCTGTTCTTCTAAACCAAAACTAGGAAAAATATCTTCCCTGAAATCACACCAAGATTAATAGGGCACAGAAGAGAAGCCAAGGGCCCATGTTCTGAACATTCTGAGAGTAGGGACTGAGTTTATTGCAGGTAATTATGGAGGGGGCGAATAATTGACTTTTTATTCTTGTATTGAAAAAGACCACTGAAATAATCTTTCAAGACACTGAACTTGTTGAAAGAAAGGCTTCTCTGTCCTCTGGTTTATGACAATTTGAAGGTTTATGTTGGTGGGGCTCTGTCTGATAGCTGCATGCCCTGCCACACTTTACTTTCTGTAGAATTCCTACAATGCTGTGAGTCACCACTGATTCATCTTGTAAACCAAGCATATATATTGGTATACCTTAGATTTTTTGAAGGTGGGTACATAATGACATCCTTTCGGGGATTCTTTTTGTTGTTGTTCTTTACCAATACGTGCCACCCGTCCCAAAGGTAGTATGGCATGGATAGCCGGAAGCTAGAGCTGGAGCCTGGAAGACCTGAATTCAAATGCTATCTCTGACACTTAGCACCACTCTGGACAAGTCTCTCCACCTCCTTGAACCTCAGGTGATTCCTTAATCCTTATCTAGTAAGTCCAACTTATTGACTGAAATACTTTGCCAGTGGACTGAATTCCCGCACTGGGAGCTCCCAACAGCAAATAAACACAGTAACACTCCATCATATTTATGTACCACACTTTGTCATTCTCCAGTTGATAAGCATCTACTCTGTTTCAAATTCTTCACTAGGATGGAAAATGTCACAATCAATATTTGGTTTTATGTGAGATCTTGCTTTTTTGTGATTAACTCACCTGGGGCATATGCTAAGCAGTGGGTTAAAGAGCATGGACATATTAGCCACACTATTTTCCTAATTACAAATTATTCTCCAGAATGGTTGGATCAATTTGCAAAGACACCAGTAATGTATCAGTGTGCCCATCTTTCTAAAGCCCCACCGATATCCCCATTTTTGCTGCCTTTGTCTATTTTCTGGATGTGCTCAGGGTTGTTGTGATTTGCAATTCTTGTATTAGTCTTAATCTCAAACAGTTTCATGGGGTTGATAGTAGTCTCGAATTCTTCTTTTGAGAACTGTTTGTTCATATCTTGTGACAATTTATGTGATAATGCTTGATGTGTGCATGCTTTCAGCTTCACTTGTATAGTAACTTGGAGGATGGGGCAATGATATTGGTCATATCTATGCTACACTGCTTCCTAGTTTAGGAACCTTGCATTTAGCAATGTTGTTGTTGTATAGTTTCAGTCACATCTGACTTTCCATGACTCCATTTGGAGTTTTCTTAGCAAAAATACTGGAATGGTTTTGCCATTTCCTTCTCCAGCTCAATTTGTAGATGAGGAACTGAGGCAAACAGAGTTAAGTGACTTGCCTAGGGTCATACAGCTACTAAGTATCTGAGGCTGGATTTGAACTCAGGTCCTCCTTTTTCCAGGACCAGTGATCCATCCACTATGCCACCTGGCTGCCCAGCTCCTATAAAATTCTTTACCATAAAAACTTATGTGGTTGAATTCCTTATGTTCTCATTACTCTCCCACCCCCAAAGTAACCATTGTTATCATCTCATTTTCCAGATGGAACACTAGAGAGCTGGACTATTTTGCCCAATGACATCTTTTAGTGATTCCTAGCCATATGCTACACAAACCTTTGTAATATAAACTCTTCCCCGGGCACTGCAAAACAGCTCTTTTGGAAGTTGGAACATCCCAAACAAATGTTCCTATTGGTTGTGATTCACTGGAAAATAATTTTCAATTAAGCATAATGTGGAATCTAAAATATGTGTCCATAAATCAGTGGAGATTTGAAACATGTATCCACAGTGACATCCAAAGTAGGCCATTGTGTGCTTCTTAAATGAAATGTCAGTGCTCCGGGGAAGCCATGTTATCTCTTCCCCACCTCCTGTCCTCCTGCCCCTGACAGATTAGATGGCTTGTCTGGAGTCATACAGCTAGTTTGTCCCTGAGGCAAGACTTGAACCCAAGCCTTCTGACTGTCAAGACTGCTCTCTATCCTCTCCTCCAGGCTGTGTTCTTTTATAGTGTCTGGGTCTGGTAATTTCTCTTTCTCACTACTGTTTCTCTCTGTCTCTCTCTGACTCTCTGTCTCTGTCTCTTCCTCTGTCTCTGTCTCTCTTTCCTTCCCTCCATCTTGCTCTCTCTTTCTCTGTCTCTGTCTCTCCCCCTCTCTCTGTCTCTGTCTCTGTCTATGTCTCTCTCTGGAGGCAGCAGGAGGTTGACAGAGAGAGTAGTCCTCCCTTAGCCCTTCCCTCCAAGCAACTGCTGCTGAATATGAAGTTTTCTCACTTCCCAATATGGACAAACTCTCCTTATTCAGTGGGAGCTCACTATGGGACACTTGGTCCTGCCATTTTAGGGGCCTTCTGCTCAGGCTTGGGGTCACTGTGTTTTTTTTTCTTTTATTGTATTGGATGATGGGTGAATGTCCTGAGAGCAGTACCCTTAGCCAGGAGGGCAGAGACACCATCCTTGGAAGGGGGAGCAGCTGTGTCAATAAGCAATTAGTGGCGTCTACCAAATACACACTCATATCCCATGGGGCTTGTTCAAGCACACACATGTGCATGCACACATACATATGCACAAAAAGCTCCGATCTCTTAGCAACCTCACTGTGAAGGAAGTATATATATATATATATATATATATATGTGTATGTGTGTGTGTGTGTGTGTATATATATATATGTGTGTGTATATATATATGTGTATATATATATATATATATATATATATATATATAATGTGGGGGTACTCTTCCCTCCCACATGAGCCTCTGAGCTGGGAAGCCTGACAGGATCTTTAATTGCCTTATAAAGGGGTCCAGCACCGAATTCAAACACCTTCTGACTAGACCACAGGAGCGATGAGCCAACCAACACAAAGTGGGGTGTTTGTAAGAGAGGGGTTGGCTGCATCTGCCCATGAATCAACACCAAAGATGGAAGGGCCAAGAGGTTTCCCATTGCTATCACTAAGACACAGAGGCCCCCGCTTGGACAGTGAATTCCTGCTGCAGCAGCTTGACCAGCACCAGCACCTGGCACAGGAGAATGGCCTGTGTCCTCAGCCCTAACGATGGTCCCTGAGGAGCTGCAAGACCTCCTTGGAGTCTAAGGATGAGCTATCACTCATTCATCTTATCAAAGGCAGCGTCTTTGACAGGATGAATTAGAGGGGCAGAGGGCTCCAAGCTGCAGCCTGATCATCTAATCTCATAGACTTTAATCCATACTAGAGTGCCCTGGGTCATGATCTCCTTGTCAGTGTGGAAGGACAGCTGGGGATGGAGGGCCGAAATCCTGGGCTGGAATTCCATTCTGAACGTGATTTAGTAGCTATTGTCGAGGGCAAGTGGCTTCACTAATCTGTGCCTTCATTTCCTCATTTGTAAAGTGGAGGTAACAGCGCCCATTCCACAGAGCTGCTGTGCAGATCAGATGAGCTAATGTGTGTGTGGACATCACTTTGTAAAAAGAAATCACTGAAGAAATGCCATTTCTTATTACCTCCAATTTACATGGTCTATACCTTATTTGTACAGTGCTATTTGCCTGTCATCTTCCCCATTAAACCATAAGCTCCTTGTGAGCTTTTGTCTTTCCTGGTGTCCCTAGTGCTTAGCACGGGGTCAGGCCCATCACAGACACTCACTAAGTGTTTACTAATAGACCATTACTATTACTGTTGGTAGTAATATCATTATTAGTAGTAGTGATAGTGGTCAGATGACCTTCTCTAGAACAGGGCCTTGCAATAAAAATAGATAAAAAATTAGTGTTTGTTGAATTGGATATTTCATTTTAATTTTCCCACTGAAATAATTTCTGGCATATCGTTGACATGGGAAATCTGTTCATTGCATTATCACATATTTCAGTGCCCAGTCTATCATTGTCCATTCAGTTTGGATGTGGAGGATGTGATAAGTGATAAGGAAGGAAATGCCATGTAGGTCAATAGTCAGTGGGACCGCCACTGGCTAAAAGGACGACTTTGAAATCCAGAGACACTACCTTGGACGTCTTCCTTCATAATGAGACACAGTGGGCGGCCCAGGCCGGGAACTGGAAAGATAGCCTCAGTCAGGAGGGCCTACATCCAAATCCCAACTTTGGAACGGCAATTGAATTGGCAAATGATTATGGAACACCTGCTAGATGCTACATACTACCTCAGGCTTTGTGAATAGAAAGACAAAGATGAGATGATCCTAACCTCAAGGAAATTGCATTTTTCACTTGTTCAAATCAGTGAGCAGCCCATAGAATAATGCAAAGTGAGGAGTGTATACTTTGTATGACTATACAGTGCGATGATCCATCCAAATCTTGTTAACTCTGTAGAAAATCCTTCGTGGTTCTCTTTGAGGTAGCTAGGTAGCACAGTGGATAGAGGGCTGGGCCTGGAGTCAGAAAGATTAGTTTGAATCCTACCCACCTTACAAGCTGTGTGACCCTGTGCGAGTGATTGGTCTTTGCTTGCCTCAGTTTCCCCCACTATAAAATCATAACATTGTCTACCTCACAGGGTTGTCATGAGGATCAAGTAAGATGCTATTTGTAAAGCACTTAGACCTGACACATAGTAGGTGCTATTTAAGTGTTTCTTCTCTTTCCCTCTTAGGTTGTTTTTATTTTGTTATCCCTGGAAGTGTTCAGGTCAGAGTATTGTGAGTGAAATTTGGGAATGGATAATTAACAAGCAACCAAATAAATCAGACTGTAACTTCGTCTCTTACTCTAGCAGAGCACAAAGGAACGAGCCTTTCCTGACAAACCTCTTTTTCTAAGCCGAGAAGATGCTTCCTTGTAGATGATAATTTCCCATTTGAGGAGCCTGGCCTTGGCCACTCAGACCTGGACAGGCCTCATAAGTACTAACCCAGTGCATGGAAATGCAAAATGAATGGCCTTGTTTGCAACAGGCCTGAAGCAAAACCACCCATGTGGTGCCCTGCCTCTAAGGGCCCTGAAACATCAAATCCCCTCTACTTGCTGGTTTTCTTAGCTAACTTCCTAACGCTGATATCAATCCTGGGAGGGGGAGCTTTGTGGATCCTCCATCTATCTCTGGAAGGCTAAGGAGCTAGAGACTCCTGGCATTTGGGAATGACTTACTCATATCACTGACTTTCTGGACAGCCATCTCGAAATCATTTGCTGTACTGAAGAGTAAATGCCTGCATAATCAAAACATCTAACCTGTCATTGGGAGCTGAACCTTAGTTACAGTGTGCAGTGGAAGTAGAGAATGTCCAGTGGGAAAGGCCATCCAAGAGCATCTGATTCAACTGCAGAAGAAGCTAGAAGGGCCCCCAAATGACACAATGAGCATCAGAGGCAGGGTCTAAACCCTAGCTTTCAGACTCCAAAGCTTAGATCCCCTCCATGTACCTTACTGTCTCCCTGGTACTTTTGTTGACAAGAACAATGATGACATGGGAGGGGAGTGTACACCAGAGCGTCACATGATATGAAGATGTTCCAGAACTTGCCTGGAAGTAAATGATACTAATAAAACATGAAGACTTTTCTGTCCTCTGCTTAATTTGTGTTTGTCATTTTTCATTTGTTCATTAAAGAATAATTTATTGAGCACTGAATAGATGCAGAGCAGCCATTTAGTTCTACCTCCTCTATGTATTCACTTACCCTGGCAATATTCACATACATGATAATGCATGTATTCACTTACCCTGGCAATATACTTTCCAAGGATATCCACATACATGACAATAAAGTTGACACAGTCATTGCCAGAGATAGCTCAGTTTTTGGGAGACTCCAAAGGAAAGTGTGGGAGTGAAGAGGTATTAGAGGACTACAGAGACATTGTGCTGACCTCATTGTTGTATACCTGTGAAACGTGGGTAGTATACCAATACCATGCCAGTAAACTGAATCATTTCCATATGATTTATCTTAGGAAGATTCGGAATATACCTGACTGAGGGCTGTTACCTAGCTGAAATGCCAAGCATTCAAACTCTACTACAGAAAGTGAAACCCTGACAGACTGGCCACATTGTTTGAATGCCAAAAGACTATTTTACAGAAGATTTACACAAGGAAATGCTCATATGGAGATGAGAAGAAATGATACAAGAACACTTTCGCGCCTCTGAAGAATATTGGGACCAATTATGAGACATGGGAGACACTGCCACAGGACCACCCAGCAAGGCGCTGTGCTCTATGAGCAAAGCAGAATAGAAGTAACTCAAAAGAAAAGTGAGATGTACAGTTTAGAGTCATCTCCACTCCCAACATTTATATGGACCATTTATGCCCAATCTGTGGCAGATCAGCCACAGTGGGGCACACTGAACCTTGATCCTGACAGAATGATGTTGAGGGCCTCTTCAAGTACCATGAAGTACTGCTGGCACCAAGGACAGCACCAGTAGCTCAACATAAATATCTATGTGCTAGAGCTTAGTTTTGGGTAATACAAGAGCGGTGAAGGGAAGTACCAATATCATAGGCTCAGAGTTCAACACAATATCTATGTGCTAGAGCTTAGTTTGGGGCAATACATTTCTCATAGCCTAGTGGAGGATCCAAAGAGTGAGAGATTAGGCAGATAAAGGGGATTCTTAATGCAGGAGAAAATAAGACATGGGGCAGCAGCCTGAGGCAATATGAAATACATGCACGAACTGTTTCTCTAATGCTTATGAAATGAAGTTGAAAAATGAATCTGGAAAACAAAGATTTAACTTTGAGAGTATTTTCTAGCCCCCATCTCCCCAAACTCAGGCTATTCTCCTTTCCCCAAAGCGAACATAAAGGGAGGAGGCACATTTTCCTCTTCTGTTTCATTTCAAGCTAATATGTCATATATAAATGTGTGCAATAACCACTGCATGATGGAAATGATTCCCAATAACGTTCCACCTCGTGGCCCCTCTCGTCCCTCTGCTAGCATTCCTGAGAGCCTCGTTATTCTTCTCTCATTTCTTTCTGCTTTCTTCAGTGACAGTGTATATTGGGATTGTGGGTTGTATTTACCTAATTGATGTCTGCCAGGATTCCCCTTACTTCTCCAGGAGGAAAATGCTGCCCTGAGGCCACAAAGGAGAATCCCACATGAGGAAGTCTTGGTCCTTCAAGGGGACCTTGACTCCCTTTGCCAGAGGCTTATTTTCCTCATCCTTATATTAACCAGGTTGTGTTCCTTAAAATTTCTAGATTTGAAGCAATTCTTTTGACATAAGAGGTTGCTGACTGGGGAATGACTAACTGTCATCCAATACAGAGATCTCACTAGTGGCTGGTGGATATGCTCTATGGCAAGATAATTTTATTCCTTTTGAAAAGAACAACAGTCCATGTAAGAACCTTAAGAGAGCACTATAGGGGCGGAGCCAAGATGGCAGAGTAGAAACAGCTCATCCAAGCCACTCTGCCCCCAGATTTCCTCCAAATTATGTAAAAGGGGACTCTGAACAACTTCTGGAGCCCCAGCACCCACAGAACGACACAGAGAAGCTAACCTCCCGCTGAGGACAGCCCAGCAGCCCTGCAGGAAGGACCAGCACAGCGGTCTGGGAGCCGGCAGCGCGGAGCGCACAGAGCGGGAGAGCCGAGCTGAGCCAAGCCCAGGTCCGCATGAGCCGAGGTTTTAGCCCCAGGGTGGCAAGGCCAGCAACCAGCTGGAGAGACCCCAGAACACCAGCAGCTGTGGCGACTCCAGAATTATCAACATAGACATGCCTAGGACAAAGTGAGAGGTTAGTGCCCTATGGACTTTGGGACCAGTATTTGGGGAACGCATTGGCTTCCTCCCCTGGGGGCTAGAAGCCACTGAGGAGATACGCCATTTTATAGTTTTCAGAGGCAGCTCCAGCTTCCAGCCTGCGAACTGTAGGGAGATCCAGCGATCAGTCTTGGGGGGTAATCTCTCTTGCTTTAACCTCCCTGGATCTGGATTGTGATCTGGGGTGGAGGTCATGGGTGGGCTTCCAGCTTCCAGAAATGGAAGTTGTCCCCCACACGTTCGGGACGAATATTCCCCTGTCTGGCAGCAGAGTCATAGTGTGGCAACAAGCCCAAAAGTCAAGTAATTAAGTGGCAACATGCCAAGGCAAAGGAAACAAATTAAACAGAAAAATGAAACCCTAGACTCCTATTTTGGGGGCATAGAGCGGGAGAAGGACTGTGAGGTCAGAAGTCCTGCTCCAAAAGCCCCAGGGGAAAACATGAGGGGGTTGCAGGCCATGGAAGACCTTAAGAAGGACTTTAAAAATCAAATAAGAGAAGTGGAGGAAAAATTGGGAAGAGAAATGAGAAGGATGCAGGAAAAGTATGAAACGAGGGTCAACAGCCTGACTAAGGAAAACAACACCTTAAAAAACAGACTAACTCAAATGGCAAAGGATGTCCAAAAGGGCAATGAGGAGAAGAAGGCCTTAAAAAGTCGAATTTGCCAGATGGAAAAAGAATCACAAATGCTTACTGACGAGATTCATTCCTTCAGAGTTAGATTGGAGCAAATGGAAGCTAATGACTTTATGAGAAATCAAGATGCTGTTAAGCAGATCCAAACAAATGAAAGAATAGAAGGCAATGTGAAATATCTCATGGGAAAAACCACTGACCTGTAAAATAGATCCAGGAGAGACAATTTAAAAATTATTGGACTACCTGAAAGCCATGATCAAAGAAAGAACCTAGAAATCACCCTTCAAGAAATTCTCAAGGAAAATTGCCCTGATGTTTTAGATCCAGAGGGCAAAATAGAGGTTGAAAGAATCCACCAATCACCTCCTGAAAAAGATCCCAAAAAGAAAACTCCCAGGAATATTATAGCCAGGTTCCAGAATCCCCAGATCAAGGAGAAAATACTCCAAGCAGCCAGGAAGAAACAATTTCAATATTGTGGAAACACAATCAGAATAGCCCAGGACCTGGCAGCTTCTACACTGAGGGATCGAAGGGCATGGAATATGATATTCCAGAGGGCAAAAGAACTGGGAATGAACCCAAGGGTCACCTACCCAGCAAAACTGAGTATTTTGTTTCAGGGGAAAATATGGTCATTCAGTGGAATAGAGGACTTTCAAGCATTCTTGAGGAAAAAACCAGAGTTGAATAGAAAATTTGACATCCAGACACAAGAAGTAAGAGATGCCTGAGAAGGTAATCAGGAAAAAGAAATCAAAAGGAACTTATCAAAGTTGAACTATTTACATTCCTATATGGAAAAACAATAACTGTGACTGAGGAAATCTTTCTCACTATGAAAATAATGGAAGAAGGGTGTATGGTCATGTGAATACATATGTGAATGTGTGTGTATATGGTTACAGTTATATGTGGATAGAGGGCATAGGTTGAATTTGTTGGGAAGGGAGGATACTCAAGGGGTGAAATTATGAGGTGAGAGAGGAAAGTGGCAAGAGGAGATGGGGAGAGACAGGGTAGGGTAAACTATCTCATGTAGAAGAAGTAAGGGGAAGTGGTTGCAAGGGTGGGGGAGAATAGGAAGGCAAAAAGGCAAAACCACATTCTCATTGAATTTGGTTCAGGGAGAGAATGACATACATACTAAATGGGATATCTCAACCTGCAGCAGAATAGGGGGAAGGGGGATGAGAGGAGGGATGATGGATGGGAGGGCATCCTTGGGGGAGGGGAGGTTGGAAGTACCCACTATAGAAGAGGGACAGGATCATGTAGGGAATGGACCAGGTGGGGGGGTGGGATGAGTGGGAGGGAATTATAAGCAGCCTTGTACAATAGATCTACTATGATAATGTTGTGCATAGCTAGACATGTACAACATATACTGAATTACTTATCTCCCCAGAGTGAATGGGTGACAAGGGAGGAAAGAATGGATCTGAAATTCAAGGTCTTAAGATTAAATGTTTCAAATATATATAAATACTATTATTAATACTTTTTTGCTTGTAATTGGGAGATAAGATGTGCAGGCATTGGGACACAAAGATTCACCTTCCTCTAGTGGAAAAGTCGAAGGGGGTATGGGAGAAGGTATGGGAGAGAGCAGATTGGAGGAATCGATATCTTGCGGGACTACTATTCTGGGAGGTTGGGTAGGGGAAAAACAGGGGGAGAAAATGATTGTAACTCAAAATCTGGCGGAAATGAATGACGTAAAACAGAAGTTAATAAAGCATTTGTTTAAATATTAAAAAAAAATTCTGTGACCTCCTGCTGAGTAAAATCCTCAGTAATTTCCTTAAAAAAAAAAAAAAAAAGAGAGAGGAGCCAAGATGGCGGAAAAGAAGCAGTAACCTCCCTGAGCTCCTCGGTCACTAAGGCTCAAAGGATGAATCTGAGCGGAATCTGGAGTGACAGTGCCCACTGGAAGACAAAGTGTGGCAGAGTCCAGCCCAGGAGGTTGCCCAGTGTGTCCAGACTGGTCAAGTGCAGAGTGTGTGGGGTCTGCACAGCCCAGACCTAAGAGCAGACAAGCAGACTACACCAGAGAGAGCAAAAACCCCAGACTGCAGACTTACCGAGGACGAATCACAGTCATCTCTCGGACGGGTAGGATCATTGGAGCCAGGTAGGAAAGTTGGGCCCTCAGTGGAAAGAGAGGCTTCTCTGGCTGCTTTCGGCCCCCAGCCTGGAAGTTTAGAAGCTGCCTGCCTGTATAATACAGGGGCTGGAATGGCAAAGTAAATTCTAGCTGCTCAGATCCTCCCATCCCTCCTTCAGGAAGCAGAAAACCCAAAGATAAGTCTCCAGCCCAGATTGAAATCCCAAGTTAATGGAAATAGCCCCAGGCTTGAAAGTCTCCAAGAAGGGGTGTGACTGAGACAGCCAGGAGTCTGAAGAGACAAGAGGGTGGGGTCCCAACAAGCCCCACCTCACCTCACCAACAAAAGCCTACTTATAGCCCAGGGGTATAGAGGCAGAAATCTGAAGTGGTCAGAGGCACCCACACCTACACATCTACATCCCTCATTGACTTCCCTGACTTAGCCATAAACTAGCCACCCAGAGGTATTCAAAGTCAAGGATCAGGCCCTAAACTCATAGCCTGAGAAACTAAGAAACAGGAAGTCACAATGGGAAAAAAAGAAGCTGAGAAGGAGAAGGGGAAGGCAAGAAAGTCTATTCGAGCATACTATACAGGGCAAGAACAACAAAATACACAGGACAATATAGACTCTCTACCCACACCTGAGACCACAGAAGAAAACATGATCTGGTCTCACGCCCAAATAGCATTCCTGGAGGACCTTAAGAAAAATTTTAAAGACCAAATCAGGGAGGCAGTGACCAACTTGGAAAAACGTCTCAGTGAAGTAATTGGAGAAAATACCTCCCTAAAAAAGGAACTTCAAAAAATAACTGAAGACCGTAATTCGATAAAAATTAGAAACAATCAAATTGAAACTCAGGACTCTATGATTCAGCAAGAGTCAATCAAACAAAACAAGACGATCGAAAAATTGCAAGAAAATGTAAAATATCTCACTGGAAAAATAACTGACCTAGAGAACAGATCCAGGAGAGACAACCTAAGAATTATTGGTCTACCAGAAAGCCATGATGAAAAAAGCAGCCTAGACAACATCCTCCAAGAGATTGTCCAAGAAAACTGTCCTGAGGTTCTGGAATCAGAAGATAAAATAGCTATCAACAGAATTCACCAGACTCCTCCTGAGAGAGATCCCAAACTGAAAACTCCAAGAAACATAGTAGCCAAATTCCAGAATTACAAGATTAAAGAAAAAATTCTACAAGCAGCCAAAAAGAAACAATCCAAATATCAAGGAACTACAGTTAGGATCACACAGGACCTAGCAGCTTCTATGTTAAAAGAGCAGAGGGACTGGAATTTAATATTTCGTAGGGCAAGAGACCTAGGACTACAACCAAGGATTAACTACCCAGCAAATCTGAGCATAATCTTCCAGGCAAGGAGATGGTCATTTAATGAAATAAGGGACTTCCAGATGTTCCTGATGAAAAAGCCAGAGCTCAATGGAAAATTTGATCTCCAACTACAAGACTCAAGAAAGACATAAAAAGG
Organism: Gymnobelideus leadbeateri; assembly: GCA_011680675.1. Classification (NCBI taxonomy): domain Eukaryota; kingdom Metazoa; phylum Chordata; class Mammalia; order Diprotodontia; family Petauridae; genus Gymnobelideus; species Gymnobelideus leadbeateri. Next base: position 220,814 of record WOXC01005764.1, read on the forward strand.
TAAACAAGAGAAACACAGACTCACACATGCATAAGTGCACACACCCACACCCACAAACACACACTCATTACTTGGGATGCAACAAGAGCAAAATGTTCACATCCCTATATGTGGAGCTGATAACTGTCAATATTCAAAATCTTTATGATTATCATGACCTTCAAAAGGGTTATACTCAGATAGAGGGTGTGGGTATGAATGCACTAACCTGATGTCTAAAAAAAAAAAAACTATTAAGGGGATCAAAGAGATGGTAATGGGAAAAAGGAAAGGATTAGATACGAAAAGGTAAAATATGCCATCTGAAGAGGCATTAAAACACACTATAGAAGAGGGGAAAGAAAGAGGGAGAGGAACATCATTTAAACACTATTCTCACTGGTTCTGGTTCAAAGAGGCTAAGATTTTAATGTGAATAGACACATAAATTCATTAAATAGAGGACAAGGAGGGAGGGAGAGGAGCAATGTTTGAAATTTACTCTCATTGGTTTGGAATCAAACGGGGAGTAATTCACTCTGATAAGTATAAAAACTTATTGCGTCCTATAGAAAGCAGAAGGGCAAGGGGGGGGGGTGAAAAAGAGGAGACTAAAGGGGGGGATTAGAAGGGAGGGAAACAGTAGTAAGGGGAGAGGGTAGGTTAAGAAGAGGGATCACTGGGTGGGAACACTGAGGGAGGGGGTGGTCAAAAGGGAAAACTTCAAGGAGGGAAAGGGAGAAGGAAGAAACAAAAACATAAACCAGGGAGGGAATAGGATGGAGGGGAACAGACAGATAGTCATTATTACTTTGAATGTGAATGGGATGAACTCTCCCATAAAACAGAGGCAGATAGCAGAATGGATTAAAAACCATAATCCCACAATATGCTGTCTACAAGAAACACATTGGAAACAAAGAGATACCCACAGGGTAAAGGTAAAAGGTTGGAGTAAAATTTATTATGCCTCAGCTAAAGTAAAAAAAGCAGGGGTAGCAATACTTATCTCAGATAAAACAAAAGCAAAAATAGATCTAATTAAAAGATATAAGGAAGGAAACTATATCCTACTAAAAGGCACCATTGAGAATGAAGCAATATCACTACTTAATATATATGCATCAAGTGGTATAGCATCTAAATTCCTAGAGGAGAAGTTAAAGGAATTAGAAGAAGAAATAGATAGCAAAACTATACTAGTGGGGGACCTTAATCTCCCCCTCTCTGAACTTGATAAATCTAACCTCAAAATAAACAAGAAAGAAGTTAAGGAGGTGAGTAGAATCTTAGAGAGACTAGATATGATGGATCTCTGGAGAAAACTGAATGGGGATAAAAAGAAATTTACTTTCTTCTCAGCAGTGCATGGTACATACTCAAAAATAGACCATGTACTAGGGCATAAAAACCTCACAATCCAGTGCAAAAAGGCAGAAATATTAAATGCATCATTCTCAGATCATGATGCAATAAAATTATATGCAATAAAGGGCCATGGAAAGATAGACTAAAAACTAATTGGAAATTAAACAATTTAATCCTAAAAAATTGATGGGTCAAACAAGAAATTATAGAAACAATCAATAATTTCATTCAAGAGAATGATAATAATGAGACAACATACCAAAATTTGTGGGATGCACTAAAGGCAGTTCTCAGGGGAAGTTTTATATCCCTGAGTGCATACTTAATTAAAGCAGAGAGAAGGGAGGTCAATGAATTGGACATGCAATTGAAAAAGCTAGAAAAAGAACAAATTGAAAATCCCCAATTAAGTACTAAATTAGAAATATTGAAAACCAAAGGTGAGATAAATAAAATTGAAATTAAGAAAACCATTGAATTAATAAATAAAACTAAGAGCTGGTTTTATGAAAAAATCAACAAAATTGATAGACCCTTAGTCAATATGATAAAAAAAGAAAGAAGAAAAGCAAATTATGAGTATCAAAATAAAAAGGGTGAATCTACCTCCAATGAAGAGGAAATCAAAAAAATAATGAGGAATTATTTTTCCCAATTGTATGCACATAAATATGACAATCTTAGTGAAATGGATGAATATTTACAAAATCACAAGTTGCCCAGATTAACTGAAGAGGAAGTGAATTACCTAAATAACCCCATCTCAGAAAAAGAAATCAAACAAGCCATCAATGAACTCCCTAGGAAAAAATCTCCAGGGCCAGATGGGTTCACTAGTGAATTCTATCAAACATTTAAAGAACAATTGATTCCAATACTCTACAAACTATTTGGGAAAATTAGTGAAGAAGGAGTCTTACCAAACTCTTTCTATGACACAAATATGGTACTGATTCCTAAATCAGGAAGAGATAAAACAGAGAAAGAAAATTATAGACCAATTTCCCTCATGAATTTAGACGCAAAAATTCTAAATAAAATATTAGCCAAAAGACTCCAACAACTTATATATTGGAAACTAAAGGGGTGCCCATCAATTGGGGAATGGCTAAACAAGATGTGGTATATGAATGTAATGGAATATCATTGTGCTATAAGAAACAAGGAGGTGACGGATTTCATAATTACCTGGAGAGACTTATACAAACTGATGCTGAGTGAGAAGAGTAGAATCAGAAGAAATTTGTATACAATCACAGACATACCATATCTGTGATGACCAACTATGACAGACTGGACTCTTTTCAGCAATGCAGTGATATGTTAATCCCGAAAGACTCAAGAAAGTGAGAAATGCGCCATCCAGAGATATAACTAGAAAGAACTGAGCCTGAATCCTGATGGAAACAAACTAAATGATCTTGTTCTTTTCATTGTTTGGTTTTATTTCTTCCTTACCATCTTTCATCCCACCTAGTACAATACGCCTTTGTAATTGGAATAATGTCTAATATGAATGCATTTGAAGATCCTATACTGGACTATATGCTTTCGTGTGGGGAGGGCAGAGGGAAGTAAAGGAAATTTGAAAATAAAAAAAAAATCTATAAAAAAAAGAGAGAGAGCACTATAAAACTGTGTGCTTAACCCAGCTGAGACACAGAGTATCTCTGAGTGAGAGAGGGGAAAAGACTTGAAGAACAAATACTCAGATGGAAACTTTTTATGGGCTGAAGGTTTTTTTTTTGAGAAATTACTTTAAAAAGTGAATTCTGCCTTCTGCACGAGCCCATTTTAGATGAGTCAAAATAAGAGATAAATTCCTTTGTCTCATCATTACCTTCACTTCTTCTGTCCATTCTCTAGTCCTTCTAGTCTTCTTGTGTTTAGACATGAGCATATTTGTCATTCAGTGGTCACCTATTGGGATGGAATATTGTCACAGGGCACTGATCCCTTCCCATCAATGTTCTAACTACCCTTGATGGCACTGTTCTAGGTCCTCCCTTTATCATTTCCATATGTGTACCTAGGTTCAAGAAACTGAAATTTTGTGCCAAGGCACTGACATTAAAATAGTAGAAAAAATTAAGTGAGTGGATATATAATTGAGCTTATGAAAATGACAGCCACTATTAGAGATGAGAGAGAGAGGGAGAGAGAGAGAGAGAGAGGGAGAGAGAGAGAGACTGTTTCCCAGACTCTTGAATCTACACTGATCATTTTAGCCTGTGAATCTGCTGTTTCCATTTGAGTTGCCTTGATAGGGCCACCTGCCTCCAAATATTTCCATTGCTGATCTGAGTGTTTCAGGAATGCCTTCCTTTAGAATCACTCCGTTTTGGAGACATATGTTTTCAAACAGAGTCAAAAGCATTGGTTTCTATGTGCTGGGCAACAACTTCCTGGCACATTATCAGAGATTACTCTATCTGATTCATTAAAATATGTACTGTCGCACTATTAGAAGAAAAGAGAACAGAACCTTGGGATACTGGAACATAGGACATGTAAGTTTTGATCTGAAGAAGAAAGTAATCAAGGCTTTGAATATAGAACCCACTTCTCCTGGTAAGTTGAGCAGTAGAAAGCCCTAATTCTGAATCACCAGCAGTCAGCTTTAGGTTTCTAGTAGGTGAGGTTGAAATGGTGTAGGGAGAAGAAATCTGAAGAGATGGCTAATGTAACATATTTAAGCTCAGATTTCCCCCACCCCATCCCCATCATCACCACTCATGACTCCAAAATGGCAATGGATACATTGAACAAAATTAAAGAATGACCACATGTACATGTTCACACATACACACACGTGCATGCACATGTGTGTGTGTGTGTGTGTGTGTGTGTGTGTGTGTGTGTGTGTGTGTGGAAAAAAGGGGGAAAACAAACAGGGAAAAATTCAAGAAATACTGAAAAAATGAGAAAGGAGAAAAGAGGTCATGGTAAAAAAAATACCATGAAGTGAAAGTGGCAAAAGGAATTGCTAAGAGGAAGGAATGATATTGATTTATAGTTGTACATGCAGAGCAAATACAACAACCTCTTAGATAGTGTAGAAGAACTAAAAGACATACAGATGGAATGGAGCCCTCTCAAAGAATACATAAGGAAGCCATTATGCCATTCTGGCTCTGGGTGGCTTCCCTAATGCTGGCAGTGCAAATGAAATAAAAGAAGGAAACTCTCGATTCCTTCTCAGCAGGAAAAAAGAACACAAGATGTATTTTTCCAAGCAGAGCATGTGACCGAAGCCAGCATGGCCTCTGGCCATTATGGAGTGACCCCAAAGGTTCTTGTAATCTCCTCTAAAAGTGTTCTTGCCCATTAACACTAATTCCCAATCATTTCCTGATTCTGCCAGCTGCAGAACAGTTTTTAAAGGCACATAAATTCCATAATTCTGCCAGGAATGGTAATAATCAGCACCGAGTTTGAGATTAGAAAGAGCAGAGGAGACAGAAGGCAGCCTGGGCCATAGTTCTCACCATCTTCCTGATTTGCTCTTCACTCACCATGGATATCACAGGGTGGAGATGCAAGACCTCAATCCCAAAACCAATGGCAGCTGCTCCCATTTCTGTTCTACCTTGTCTGAGTTTGAGCACATTGCCAGGGTGGTGGGAGGCAAGGGAGAGATTTAATTTATTTGTCTTTTAAATGACACAGGAAATAATTAAAACTAACCTTAAAAAGAGGACCAAATAATATTCATGATATGTAAAATACAAAAAGAATTATGGATTAGTGTCATAGTGCAACTATGAATATCAAAATAAATAGAAAAAAGCCCCATAAAACTAAAAGTAAATATTAGCCACACCCATGAATGCATCTTGTCTTTGGAGAATTTCTCAGACCTACACTTCATTCTCCAGAAGTATCTAGATGTTAACTTCAAAAATGTTTGGGAACTTGAGAAGGGCTTACATTTACAAGAGACCAATTAATTATGATCTCACCAACACACTACTTTCCACATGTCTATTGAAGGGAGGCAACAGAGTCTAATAGATAAAGTAATGGAGCCAGAGTCAGGAAGGCTTTTCACAGACCCTTCCTGGTTGTGGGACTCTGGGGGATACTCTGGGGGAAAGCCTCGGGTTTTCACCTATAAAATGGAGATAATAATAGTATCACCCTCACAGGGTTATTGTAGTAATCATATATATATATATATATATATATATATATATATATATATATATATATATATATACATACGCATATACATACACACACACACACATATATATATATATATATATATATATTTATAAAACCTTACATGTATATATAAAATAGATCAGAGCTAAATATAAAGGGGGTGGTGGTGGCAGGTTAGTTTCATTCCAGTCCAATCCGATACATCAAGAATTGTCTTAACCTTTAAAAAAAAGTCATATGGAAATGATCATGCTAAATGCAGTTGAATTATGCTAATGAACGCAATATGCTATTCGAATAACACATTGTGTATATAATATGCCACACATGGTTCATATAGCTCAGTCCAGGGCAGAGTGCTAGCCTCAGAGTCAGGGAGAACTGGGTTTCAGCCCTGTCTCAGGCACTTGTTAGCTGTGTGTCTCTAGGCAAGTCTTTTAACCTCCCCCTACCTTATTTTCTTCTCCATAAAAGGGGGATAACGGCACCTCCCAATACAGTTCTGGTGAGATCAAAGGATATAAAATATGCAAAGAGTTTTGCAAACCTAAAAATGGGGGAATTTGGGAAGGGAATATGCATTTATTAATTGGCTGCTACATGCCGGGCATTGTGCTAAGTGCTTCACATATAAATGTTACAAATATCCATTTGCTAAGTGCTAGTTGCATGGGCTCATCCATCAGTTTGTGATAGCAGGGCCACCTATTTTGAGGTGGTGGAGACCTCTCCAGTCTGACTCCCTTCACTGCGCAAAGGGGAGGGAGTTGCTCAAAGTCACCCATGTCATATTTGTTACAGAATATTTAGCCAAAGTCCAGAGATGAACACAAGTCCTCTGATCCCAGATTCAGCCAACATTCTTCACTCTGCTTCAGATTCTTCTGGTGAACATTTACTCTTTAAGCCCCTATTACGTGCCAGGTGCTGGAGATACAAAACCAAAAGCAGTCTCTGCCTTTAAGGAGCTTACATTCCACCCCAGCATCCAATAGGAAGTGGAAGATTTGAGTTGAGTTTGGTTTCTTCCATGGCAGCTTCCACGGGTCTTAGACAACAATTTATAGTTAAAAGTTACTTTCCTCACATCCTCCCCTACCAGGCCCTCTTAGAGAGCTAAAACTTGACTTGAATCCCATACAAATGAGATGTAAGATTTTAATGCACTGTCCCTTCAAATCTCTTTTCTCCAGACTCTGTTTTCCTCACTCCATCCACCATTTTCCTCAACAACAGTGGGGAGGCTACAGGGACAGTTACAATGAATACTGAACTAGCTCAGAGAGAGAGGGTGGGAGGGAGCAAAGGGAGGGAAGTGAGTCATGTTCCTTCACCACACTGTTACAAGGATGAGAGCAATCTTAGGGCAGATATCCCTGATGAGAGATCTCCTGTATGGTCTTTGTAAATTACAAACTGCATTAAGTGTGTCAGCTGAAGCCTGGGTTTACAACACATCAAGACTTCCTGTCTGGCTCCCATCTATGACCTGAGAAGTTATCAGGAGACCAGACATCTGTAGAAGCCAGGATGAGGCTCAGAGATGGTGATAGTGCTGCCTCTGAACACTCTGGCATTCTGGAAATGTTTCAGTGCCACTCTCTGAGGGATGGAAATGGAATCTCCATCTTAGATAAAGGCTACACACTGCCCTTGCTAGTTATGCCAATTCCCAGACTCTCAGAATGTTTCCAATCTCCTTTGACATCAGCTGGCTCTAGATGAGAAAACTGAGGCCTGGGCAGTAGTACAGAGAAAATTTCCAGGCCAGTGTTCATTCCACTCTTCACAGGGAAGGAAGCCTCTTCCTTTAAGGGGACTAAAACTGGGCTTTTGTTCAGCTAGCATAATCAGTCCATTGTATATATGGGACTATCTGGCAATCATATTGGGGGCCGAGAGTGATTTATCAGCAAAAAAGCATGTGGCCAGGGTCACAACATACCCTGTAGTCTTCCTGAGCCACATTCTGACAAACTAGATGATATTTCTTGATTTTCTCAGCTCTGGCTGATTGAAAGGCCAAGTATTTATCTTCAAATTTTATGGTCACATCCATTATAGCAACAGTATGGTTTTTATTGTTCAAAATTACTAGATCCAGTATTAAGGTCTCTCCCACTCCTGGAACTGTCAAGTTGACCTGTACCTCAGATGACTTTGACCAGTCTACTTAAAATAGCATCGTGCCATCAATAATGGCCTCACACAATTGAGGACTTCAATGGCAGGGGACATGTGGGAGTGTTTCATTTGATGCCCCACATCAATGATAGTGCTTATCTCCAGAACCAAATTTTCTTGTCCCATTCAATGGGACACAGTCCAGCCTGGCTCTGTGAATAAAACTCCAGTCTGTGAACCAGGTAAAGAAGTCCTTCTTGCTGAAGTCATTGAAGTGATAGAGGGCACTTTACCCCAGTCAGACTTGCACACTAGCTGCTGTTTAATGTCTCAGTGCCTGTTTTACATTTTCCCTCACTCCTTCTGGAGCCGAGGGCTTATTACTCAACAATACACACTAGACACTGTTATTCGCTCTCCATTCAATTGGGACTTTTCAAACTAATAATTGTAGAGAGGCTATTCCCAGTAAGGACCAGATGTCGGATGCTACTGCAGTCTTGTTTCCAAATTCCGTTTCCACAGAGCCATTCAAGTAGCAAGGTCTTCTGGCTCAGAGTCAGGTTTGATTCTGTTCCTCATCATATCATTGAGAAAAGGTTGGACAGTCAATATGGATTGGTTGATACCAAATGCCTCATCCCATTATCCCCCAGTCCAAAGTGTGCTGCTACAACTAATTGTAGAAGGTTCATTCCCCCTACTAACCCATTTTATAAGGAAGCTACAGGGGCTCAAAACTAGCTCTTTGGAGGAGGTACAGCTATCTCTTGGTATCTATTTTAATGGTTTTGTCCAAGAGATTAAATGTACTCTTGGAGACCACATTATTCTTCTAAAAATATTTATTTAAAATTTTTAGTCCCAAATTCTATGCCTTCTGTCCCCCTTCCCTGAGAAAGTAAGCAATCAGATATAAGCTATACATGGGTAATTACATAAAACATTTCCATATTAGTCATTTTGTACAAGAAGATTCAAATAAAAGAAAACAACAAAATAAAGAAAGGGGAAATAGCATGATTCAGTCTGTATTTGATCAATATCAGTTCTTTCTCTGGAGGTGGATAGTATACTTCATCATTAGTCTTTTAGCATTATCTTGGATTTTTGTATTGTTGAGAATTGCTAAGTCACCCACAATCGAACAACACTGCTATTACTATGTACAATATTCTCCTGTTCTGTTCACTTCACTTTGCATCAGTTCATGTGAGTCTTTCCAGGTTTTTCTGAAATCATCCTGCTTATTATTTCTTATAGCACAATAATACTCCATTATAATCATATACCAAGGCTTATTTAGTCATTCCTCTATTAATGGGTATCTCTTTGATTTTCAATTCTTAGCCACCACAAAAAGAGATGCTATAAATATTTTTTGTACAAATAGGTCCTTTTCCCATTTTTTTGGGATGTCTTTGGGATATAGACCTAGTAGAGGTATTGTTAGTTCAAAGGGTATGCACAGCTTCACAGCTCTTTGGGCATAGTTTCAAATTGCTCTCCAGAATGGTTGGATCAGTTCACAACTCTCTCAACAATGCATTAGTGTCCACATCCCCTCCAACATCCAACATTTTCCTTTTTTGTCATGTTAGCCACTCTGATAGATATAGGGTGCCATCTCAGTGTCACTTGAACTTGCTTTTCTCTCACCAATAATGATTTAGAGAATTTTTTCATATGAATATGTATATCTTTAATTTCTTTGTCTGAAAACTGACTTTGTATCCTTTGACCATTTATCAATTGGGGAACGACTTGTATTTTTATAAATTTGACTCAGTTCTCTATATACTTGAGACATTAGGCCTTTATCAGAGATATTTGTTGCAAAGATTTTTTCTAAGCTTTCCACTTTCCTTATAATTTTGTTTGCATTGGTTTTGTTTGTGCAAAACCTTTTTAATTTTATATGATCAAAATTATCTGTTTTACATTTTGTAATGCTCTCTGTATCTTCTTTGTACTACAGCATTATTAAGAGAATGAGATGCAGGGCAAGATGAAAATGTTTACTGTGTCTGTTTTCTGCTAGAGAGCCAATTTGGACCCACCCACAAGGTCTAAATCTACAATCATGTTAATTAATCCTTAGCAGAGTTTGTGGTATGGAACCCCATGAAGATTATGAGTAAGGGGATACCAAACCCAGAGACAGCTTATCTAACAATGGTGGTGGCAGCAAGCACTTTTTCTACCTATCTATCTATCTATCTATCTATCTATCTATCTATCTATCTATCATCTATCCATCTATTTTTCTTATATGTATCTATTCTCTATAACATTTCTAGTCTAAAATGGGAGATAATCTTGGAGGGAAAGCAATAGCATTAAGAAGGACAAGGAACAGCTTCCTGCCAAAGGAAAGATTTAATCTGGGTCTTGAAGAGAGCTAGGGAGCCAGGAGATGGAGGGGAGGAAGAACAGCATTCTAGGCATGAGGGACAGCCAAGGAAAATGCACACTGGTGGGAGGAGTGCTATGTCCAAAGAACAGCAAAGGGACCAGAGTCACTGGCCCCCATAGTATGTGGAAGAGAATAAGGTTTAAGAGGAAATGAAGTAAGGGCCACAAAGGGCTTTAAAAGTCATACAGAAGACAACTTTTGATGCTAGAGATAACAGGGAGACACCAGGGTGTATTGAGTAGGGGAGTGACATGCTCAGAGATGGGCTTTAGGAAAATCCCTTTGGAGGTTGAATAGAGGATATACTGGAGCATAGAGATAGAGGCTGGCAGACCCCCAGCAGCTGTGGCAATGGTTTAGGTGTGAGGGGATGAGGGCCTGCACTAGGAAGGGGTTAGTGTCGGAGGAGAGAAGGAGGAGTATCAGAGAGATGCTGTGAAGGTGGGGACAACAAGACGGCATCAGATGGAAAATGGAGATGACACTGAGGCCCCAAAAAGACAGCATATGGAAAGCCTCCACAAACTACCAAGTGTTACATAAATGTCAGTTTTCCTTATTTTATACCACGTTGATGGGTCTGCTGTGGATTGTGTCAGCATGTAACATGTGTCTGATGTTGTATATGAGCGAGTGGAAGCGAAATGGGGGCCAATGATAGGATTATAAATTATGTCTTGTAATAAAATGTTTACTGCATTACACACAGTACTCTGAGAATAGCCCCTCTGCGATGCAATCTTTCTGACCAGGGGCCCCCAGGGGATCAGCCCAGCCATGGCTGCCTGACCATCCTGGCTGACGCCAGGCTCTAGTGGGGCCCTCCCACATTTCAGAGGTCTCCTGCGGTCCTGGGTCCTCTGCTACCAAGTGGCGGAGGCACAATCTTCTTCTCTGCCAGCCCCATCTCTGCCCCCTGTAGTGGAAGAACCAACTGTCAGATGCGTAACAGGAGCAGCTCCTTCCCAGGGCTGGTGTGAGGGACAAGAGACAGAACATATGTAAAATATTTTGTGAACCTTAAGGTGATATATAGATGTTAGCCATCACTCTTGTTATTGCTGTGGTTACTAGAGGGGGCCAGGGGCAGAAAGAGCTTGGCTGCCAGACAGTTACCTCGAGAGCTGGAGCTCTGAGACTGCTGCTCTAGTGTCAGTGCAGAGAGACTGAGGAAAGGTGACTAGGCTTGATCACACCCATTTATGGATGAGCACTGGGAGGTAAATAGCCTGGCTTCAGTGGCAGAGTCTGTTTGCCCACTGTTATGACTGGACTGGGAGGAGGAAGCAGGCCCTCTGGTTAGGGCTGGGTGAGCCTGGGCCTCCTGGCAGTGCTCTTTCTGGGTTAGTGGTTGGTTGGTGATTTTCTGGGGTCTGATGGAGGACTGAACTTCATCCATGCCCTGTTGTAGAGAAACCCAGATGCCCTTATCCTAGTCATTGGTGACTTTCTTGTGATGGATAGCTTTGGGAAGTATTGGGCACCTTCTATAGAATATAAGCCCAAGCTTAGTCCCAGACTCTGTGAGGTCAAGCCCAGCTCGGCCCCTGCTGCCAGTCTAGAGACCTCTGTTTCTAGCAGTAAGGACCTTTGTGAGTTGGGTCAGGTGAGATCCTGGGCCCCAGGGGATGGCCATCAATATGGAACCTTTGGGCACTGAAGATGTGCTCAGAGACCTACATGTGTAAAGTCCTTTAAAGGGCCTTCTAGGACTCACCCCGGCCCTTGTAGCTCTGCTTCCCCTCAGCCAGCCCACTTGTTTATAACACCTGCTGTTTGCCCCTCTTCCTCTAACATGAATTTTTTTGAACTTTGTGATTCAGGTATCCCCAAACACCCTTGGCCCTCTGCATCCCCCGGAGGGAGCTCACAGAGGGCTAAAATAGCAGGGAGTCGTGGAGCTGTGTCTCTCTCTGTTACTCCGCATTCATTTTGCATGTGTTCTGTACATACTTGTAGGCAAACGTGTATCCCCCTAGGTAGAAGGTAAGCTCTCTGAGGGCCAGGACGACTTGACTTCTGCCTTTGTCACCCTAGTGCTTGGCACAATACCTAAAACTGGGCGAGTGACTAATAAATGCGTGTTGAACTGAATGAAATCATGGTGCTCAGATCTTAACCTCATACGATTTTCCTGGAAGAGCTCATGGCTTCACTTGTTGGGGTGACTGAAGGAATTGTTCTAGGGATATGGGGGATGGTTAGGGGATCTGGGGAAAGATGTGTTCTTGAGCACATTGCCAACCAGGAAGCCCTAGAATGGGAGCTGGTTTCTGATTCTACCAGTCTAGATTTAAATATTTATGTGTCTCCATGCAGTCTGCCTTGAAAGACTATAAGCTCCCCGAGGGTGAGGATCATTCCTTTTTTTCTTTTTTCTTTTGTCTTTGTCTTGGGTGTCCCTGTGTTCTTGGCACGTAGAAGAATTTAATAAATGCTTATTGCTTATTGATCTGACCCAAACCCAATGCTCCTATCTTGGAACTTCTGCTAAGGCTGAGGTGGGGTTAGGGATGGGCCTGAAATGCCCCTTCTTACTGTCACCCTCCTGCCACCAAATGACCAGGGACATCTAGCTTACTGAATAGCATGGGCCAAAGCAGCTGGTCTAACAGGCAAGGCAAGGAACAGCACATGCCCAGCCCTCAGCACCATGATGGTGTGAGAGGATGGCAGTGAGAGGACCACAGCCCGGGTCTTACCTGGAGAGCTTGGGCCTGGCCCCTCTCAGACACATCATCCTTTCCCTTTGACACCATTTGCATAGGAGGGCTAAATGCTAACTCTGTCATTCTGATACTTGTGTGAAGAATAAGAAAGCCAGATGAGCCCAAGGATGCCTAGAAGAGGTTAAGCATAGAGAATTGAGAGGATGGCATGGACCTTGTCAGCTCTGAGCCAAGATGTCTGACAGGCTTCCTTGGCCTCTCAGCTTGGCTTGTCTCCACAGCTTCCTTCTTTCCAAACTGATAAGTAGAAAAAAGCAGAAGCAAACAAACACAACCCCACTTAGATGCCAGCCCAAGAAGCAGCACCCAGCACCCAGCAGGGATGCCCCAATGCTGTCTGTACTCTCTCACATACTGATGTCTGGAATCTCAGCAGGAGTGATGGGACATTAAGATTCCATTGATGAAAACTGTTGGAATATAAATTTGCATGTCAGGTCAAACCACTTGCTGCTGAGTCAACAAATGCTCTGTAAATCACTTTCTAATAAGAAAATAATTTCTCATTTATCATTGTCCCTAACCTGACTGAGCTGAAGTTAGTGGCTTTGAAGACCTGATGGACTCAGGAAGCCCAGAGTGACCTTGGACCCATTGTCTCCCTTATCAGAAGGGTTTAGAGGGGCTGTCAGTTCCTGGCCAAAAATGGGTCCCATTCCATCTGTCAACGGAAAATAAACAAGGTTTCTGCCTTTCTTTTTCTTTCTCTTTATCAAGCCCAAGAGATGATGTTATCCTCTTACGAGACAAAGGCTGATGTCAGGAGGCCGATCTGGTCCTCTTTCTTTGGCCACATTACTTTAGAAAATGGAATGTCAGTCCTGGGTGCAATTCTCATCCAGGCAATAAGGTTAACTCACACCTCAGAAAGCTCTGAGAGGTCAAACCCTCAGAAATCAATAGCAAATAGGACTGGAGATGGCTTTTATGTGGGCACTTTCAATGAAGTCAAGCTCAGTGTTTGGAGTGAATGAAGAGAGCAGCGGGCAAAGGAAGGCTCAGCGTCCTGCCCAGATGCTTCCACTGATGCTTCTATATCTCATTTTCCCGAATGCCTGTGCACTTAACTCAGAAAGTCTTAACTCACAATGCTGACTTTCTGTTCAGGAGAATATAATTCACAAAGATCTCTGTCTCTCTGTTTCTGCCTGTCTCTGTCTGTGTCAGTCTCTGTCTCTGTCTCTGTCTGTCTCTGTCTGTGTCTTTGTCTCTCTGTCACTGTCTCTATCTCTCTCTGTCTCTCCCCTACTTCCATAAGAATCACAATTTCCCTCATATTAAATAAAAGGATATGGATCACATATATTCCCAAGTCAGTTAGTGAATAGACATTTGTTAAGCACCGACTGTGTGCCAAGCACTCTAGTAAACCCTGGGAACACAAGGAAGGTAAAAGTCCTATGAGCCCAAGGAACTAACAACATAAAAGTAATTATACATGAACAAGCTATGTGCAGGATATGTTGGGAATACTCAAGAGCGGGAAGACGCTAGACCAGCTCACCAAGGATTCCCAAAAATCTCCTTCGAGGAGAACCAAAGAAGGTGAGCCTGGGCCTTGAGCTACCGTTTTCCTCCTCTCCAGAGCTGAGTCGCCTTCTCTCTCAGGGATGCCTTTCACTGGGTCCTAACATCCCATTCATCTCCCTCAGGCCTGACTCACGGCTCGGGTCCAATAAGCCAAGCCTTGCTGGACAGAGCTGGACATTGTATCTACAGAACGGTAACAGTGTCCCCACCTGGAATTCTGGGCACAAGTGGTCTCTCTCCCCTCAAAGATATATCACCAGTGAGGGCAGGTGTTTCTGCTGGCCCCCAGCTCCCAGCCCCCAGCTCCCAGCCCCCAGCTCCCAGCTCCCAGCTCCCAGCCCCCAGCTCCCAGCTCCCAGCTCCCAGCTCCCAGCCTCCAGCTCCCAGCCCCCAGCCCCCAGCTCCCAGCCCCCAGCTCCGAGCCCAGAAGCTTGCTATGAATCTAGAAAGATGCTTGCCTTTTTCTCACAAAAACTGTGTCTAGGGGCAAGGATCTTACCAAGAAACTGTACATTTCTGGCAAGATAGTTACATGATGTGCCCACATTTACTGAAAGATTGTTCCCATCTCTCCCCTTTCTCCCTCCCTTGTGCTCTAAATTGCTGTATCCTGATCTGTGGCTCTGGCTCCATTCGGCTCTGGAAATTCACTGCCTGATTTGCTATTTACTATCTGGTATCAATTGGACTCTTATTAGAGGTCACTCATTTCCCCCTGAGTAAATCAGAAAGCCCACCTACCTGGGGCATGGCAAGCATCTGTCAGGGAAAGAGAGTCTCAGAACAGCTTGCAAGACTTTCAAGCGGGTTCTGTGGCAAGAACACTGGCCATTTGGGCTAGGGAAGCTAGGCCCCTGTGGCTATGAGGGGCAGAGCGATGCAATCAATAACCAATAACCATTTATTAGCACCTACTATGTGTCAGGCACTGTGGCTACAGTGGGAAGAGGGCTGGGTTTGAATCTTCACTATATCATTCTCACACTCTACATGACTTTGGGTGAGTCACTTAACTTAATCAGTAATTAATTATTAAATTTAAGGTACCTGAGGTACCTCCTAGCTCTAGCTCTGTAGCTATGGGGAAGGTGACAGTCTAAAAGGCCTCCCACCTCTGCCTCTCCCTGAAGAGATGTGAGGCCAATTCAACCCATTCTTGTAAGTGCCTGGGTAGCATCTCCTATGGATGGGCCAGGCACAGGTTCAAAGACAAAAGGAGTCACTGCCCTTGGGGAGCTGACATTTGGCTGAGGTAGAGAATATTGGAGATCCAACATGACCTCAGAGCTCCACAAATCCACCCTCATCTTAGAGATGAGGAAAACAGCTCCTAGAAAGGACAAGGAATTTCCCCAGGTCACCCAGCTACTAAGAGGCTGAGGAAAGAGGCAGACTCAGATGTTCTTTATCCATGTCTGGGGCTTACACATCTCTCATGTCTGAGGCCATAAGCTTTGAGAGGGAAGGAGGTAACTTGGGGGCTCCCTGGCCCCAACACGGCACTCTACACATGCACACACTGAGGGCACACTTAATAAACCCTTATTGGATTCTTCTTCTTCAATTAACCTTCAGTGGCCTGAGACACTACCCTTAGGAATACTTTTCATCTCTAACTGCATATCTGTCACCCTGGCTGCTGACCCTTTGAAGAACTGGAAGGTAGAGGAAAAGGCATATCCTCTCCCTCCCCCCTCCCACTTCAGACATTGGGAGAACCCAAGGGGAGGACCTCATATTCCATTCCAGTCTCCACATGACCCATTCTCTGCTACAGGGAGATAAGGCCCTCTCCCAACTCCTGTTTTCTACACAGCTCCAGCTCACAGGTGTAGCAAAGACGCAAGGTGGGGGGCACAGAAATCCCCCAGTGACTATGCCCAGGGAAGATGATAAATTCATCCACTCTTAGGTTAAAAGATAGCAAGAGAGTTGGCGGCCCAGTCCACACTCACATTTTAACCTCCAAGAACCATGTTAATTATTGGCCTGGTTCTGCCCTCATGACTCATCTCATGGTGGGGAGTGGGGGGTATTCAGAGAGAAGGAGAAGGGCTAATTTTGGAGACTGGCGTGTGGGAAGAAATTGGATATTTCTTCCAGAAAGAAAGTGGCAACTGGATAGAAGAATATTTGTTAAGCATTTGTTACTTATCAGTACCATGGACAGCGCCAAAGAGGCAAAAACAAGCAAGATGGCCAATCCTGCCCTCAGAAAGCTTACATTCTAACAGAAAAGGAAATACATACACATGTATATGTATTTATAGTCACAATATACATGCACACATTCACATATATATATGCACCCATATATAGCGAACTATATTCGATACATATATAACATACAGTAGCTTTATATGTCTATATACAACACATATTTGGTCATATATACATATATGTGTGTATGTGTGTGTGTGTGTGTACACACAACCATAATGGAATGACTGGGCTTTGCTCAGAGGAGAGAGAAGGGGACAAAGAAACAAGGGGAGAGACAGCACCAATGTTCTCCCCATCATGATAAAGCAAACCCAGCACTTCACAACTGTTACCTCATTTTGCCCTCACCACAATCCTGAGCTAGCTGCCTTGTCTCTTTTCTCTGAGGAATTTGACAATGAGATGAGTCAGAATACAGAGTGATGCTGTGCCAGAATGCACTGCTAGGAAGATGGCATCTGGCATGATGGCTCCCCCATCCACCCGGCCAGGAGCACCAATGGCCCTCTGCAATGGTTAACTCAGTGTGTCCAGGTGGGGAGCTCTCCCACCTGGGACCTTCACCCACTTGACATCTCCCTCCATGTCACCCTGGCAGATCAGTGGGATGAGTCGCCTCTTACCTAAGGAAGAGTGTGGACAAGTACCAGGAAGTAGCAGTGACCAGAATGTTGGGGCCCAGCACTTAGGGAGCACACGCTGCTAGAGGCTGAGGCTGGAGCAGTTTTATGTCTCATTAAGACTGACACATTCCTGGGCTCTGACTAAAGGAGGAGGATCCCTCGGTTTATTTAGTGGGGAGAGATATTGAGGCAATGTGTCAAGGCAGTGCAGAAGACGGCTTTAACAGTGATTTGAGGTTGTTTTTATTGCTTGTTTTACAAAGAGGCAGATTTATATTTTCATGCATTTGGACTAAAGATGTTTTATTTTAACATTAAGTCACATTTATTGAGCAATCACTGTGCACTAAGCAAGGCAAAGATATGGCTCCCAGACTCTGGGGGGTAATGTGGCGATGGAGCAGGTGTGACGGGCGCATTCTGAGTAGGCATCTGGCCCCAGGAAGGCAGGAGCTGAGGGCCCGATAGCCATGGGGGAGCTGCTGGCTTCCTTCTCCTCGCTGGGAGAGCACAGAAGAGGAATCTGGGAAACTCATCTCAAGCTCAAATGGCTGTCCTCTGGAGGGAAAGGCCTGAACTTTGGGGCCAGTTATAGAGATTCTCTTTCCTGCTGAGGATCAGCATGAGCAGGGCTGGCAGAGAGAGCTGAGGGTGGCTGATGCTGTCTGAGATAAAGAAGGAGGCAGGAAACATAATGCTGTGGAGAAAGTGATGGGCTTGGGGTCCCACAGCAAGAATTGGGTTCAAATCCCGCCCACCTCCCTGCTTCTGCTGTCTGTATGACTCTGGACAAGGCCCTTAAGCCCTCTGAGCCTCAGTTCCCTCAACTGTAGAATAAATGGATCAGACTCGTTGGCCTCTCAAGCCCCAGCCAGTGCAACATTGAGGCTCCTGTGGCTCTGTGTGCCAACAGTTGATTCTCCATTCACTCCCATTTCTAGGATGAGAGGGTCCCGTTAATTTAGAATGAGAAGGACACTAGAGGCCACACCAAGCCTCAAATGAGCCTGAGGAATAAGAATGGCTCACTTCTGTTGCAGGCCTCAGGCCACCCAAGAGGCCAGTGATCATCTGGAGGGAGACCCAGGGCAGAGGCCAGGAGACTTCTCAACCTTCTGGCACAGACAGCTCATAGCCTGAGGACAGGATCAGCTCAGTCATGGCCAAGCCTCCTGACTCTTCCATTCTTAGATCCTTTGGTGTCTGTGCTCACAGTGGGACCTCTGTCCCCTGCTTTGGCCTCATCTGCTCCTGCCATGTCACGGCTACAAATGGAAGTCAAGGAAAGTATTCTTGACTTTTGTTTTATCTGAGGAAAAATGTAGCATTAAAATTATTTAAATTTAAAATTAAAGATGTCTCTCATCTCTCTCCTGCCTTCCCCTTATTAAAAGTCATTCCATCTGCCCTGTATTTCATGTAGCATTTGCTCTCATGCTTAGCAGAACTGAGGCAGATAAGGGGGTACCACAGTCAATAGAATGCTGGACTGTAGGTCAGTAAGATCTGAGTTCAAATCCTGTCTCAGACAGACCCTGGGCAAGTCACTTAACCATCTGCCTGACTTTGCTCATTTGTAAAATGAGGATAATTAGAGGATGATGCATCCCAAGGTCATAATGAAACAACACCCTTCTGTAAACTCGGCTGCTCCTGTTACTATTAATTAGCTCATTCTTGGTTGTACTGGTAGTGACTGGCCCATAGAAAGAGCTCAATAAATCCTGGTTGACTTTACTTCTCCAGGCCCTTTGTTTGCTCTCAGCCCTTGTCTCACTATTGTAGATTTGTGTGTGTGTCTTGTAGATGATGCTCTTTTGGGGGATGGGGAGATGAGTCCCCATCATGTCAGGCACATAGTAGGTGCTTAAATATCAGCTGAATTGGACCTGACTCTTCAAAGCAATCAAACAATAACTAGATTTTTTGCTAAGGATATGAAACAGAAAGGAAAACTGCTTGGCCTTTTCCAGCCAGTGATCAGATAAATGCAGTTTGAACTTATTGGAGATTAGCCTCAGGGAAGTACCCAAGATTTACACACTGAACCCAGTGCCATTGGTTTGGGGTTGGGAAGACACAATGGAATTTCCTGGGACTCTGGATGTATGTTGGAAGATCAGGAGACAAACTAAAGCATTTTAAAAGATACTGATGATAGAGGGCATTTATTTAGGTGAAACAAGCCCAATATGATGACTCTACTGGAGTGCCTTTGAGCTAGTCACAGGGTGAGGCCACAGTGTCCCAGATGCTCTTGGACCACTGCTCCAGGGAACTTTCCCACCTAATGGACATTAGAATGTCTGGAGCCTGAGCCCCACAGGTCTGCTTGAAAGAGAGAAAGCTTCAACAATTAGCCAAGAAAACAAATATTCTGGGGGCACTATTGCCCCAGCAAAAACAGAAAACCTGCCAAATGATTTTTAAGGACTTTGAAGATGATACTTAGCAGTAATTTGAAAGATACAAGAAACAGAAACCTTCCTGAAAGAATGTGCATGAGGGGCAGTTAAGTGACACAGTGAATAGAGTACTGGACCTGGACTCAGGAGGAGCTGTGTTCAAATCCAGACTCAGACACTTAAGACTTACTAGCTGTGTGACCTTGGGAAAGTTATTTAATCACAATTTCCCTGCCTTCCCCACTCCAAAAAAATGGACATGAACAAACCGTTGCTTCCTGGCCCAGGCCCAGAGGGGTCAAGGTGCAGCCACAGAGAGGGGATGGAGAGTTGGAAACCTGACTCTGTTGTCCAACATGAATGAAGAGTCAAGAGGAGAGCATTCCTTTACCCAACAAGAAGGAAAGACAGGGCATGAACCAAGAAACTTTTAATCTCCTTTCACCACAAAAATAAAGAGAAGAGCCAAGACCTTTGTCATTAAGCTAAGATTCAAATGTCTCATCTAGCCAGGTCACCTGGACTTCTTGCCAGAGTCTTATGCTGCCTCTGAGTTTGGAGAAGGAGTACTCACACTGTGCATGTCCCGACTCCTTTCCCAAGGGTTTCTGGTTGGAACCATGGGAGTCCTCCCCTGCTCACAGAGGAAAAAAACTGCCTCCTCAAACGATTGGAGTCTGGTTATACAGGTTAAGGGAGATAAGTCAGGGGGAGTATCATCTCCTCCCTCCATTTCCCCTTCCAAAGAGCTGGAAGGTAGCTAGGTGTTAGCTGGTGGTGATGGTACTGTCAAGGATGACCAAGCAGGCAGGGTCCTCAGGCTTCCCCCACATCCATTTAGAGGTCTATATAAACAGTCAGGTTGGTTGTATCCTTAGCAATGACAGTGATGTTCTGTTTAGCTTTCAAAGCCCTTACAATCTAGCCCTCACCTGCCTTTCCAGTCTTCTCACACCTTCCTCTCTGACCTGTGATCCCCTCCCCCGTGGCCTCTTGCCTCTTCCCCCACCAAACTCCTCCATCTCCTGGCTCTGGCCATTCTCTCTATCCACATCCCATGCTGGCAATGCTCTTTCTCCTTTCTTGACTGCTGAACTCCCTGGCTTCCTTTAAGTCCCAACCCAAACCCCACCTTTAAAGCAAGCCTGCTCCATCCCCTCTTAATTCTGGTGCCTTCCTTCTGTTAATCCTTGCCTAGGCAGCCTGTAGATAGCTTGCTTGGAATGTATTTGTTTTCCTGTTGTCTTCCCCATTAGACTGTGAGCCCCTTGAGGGCAGGGATCATCTTTTGCCTAATTTTGTATTCCCACTGTTTAGCATAGTGCCTGAAGCAGAGCAGCTGCTCAATTAATGCTGATGGATGATTTCCAGGCTCTGTGTGCATCTCCAATGTGTGGTGTAATACCAGGAGTGAGAAAGTGGAAGTTCCATTCTCTCTTTCACTTACTCCCTGTGTGGCCTTGGGGAAACCACTTCACCTCTTGGAGATTCAGTTTTTCCATCTGTAAAGTGAAGCCACAGTTGACCTCTGAAGTCTCTTACATCTCAAAATATTATTTTAAATTCTAGGATCCTACACATATATAAGAAATTATATACGTGTGTGATAGGTACATGTAGATTCAGCATGTATGGAATTTCTCACATTGTATTTGATACACATATGTGTATATCTATAACTGTATTTATAGTTGGTACATTTTACTTGCTTTCCTTCAAACTTCTCTGTTAGCCACACAAAGAAACAAACTTCCTAACAGTCAAAGGGGAATTAATTGACAAGAAAGAGAACTTCGGTGTCAACCAAGCCAGCTCCAGAGTCATTAGATGATCACTTAATTAGTAATCTCTCTGAACCACAACCAATCATTACCCTCCTTCCAGCTGCAGTCCAAGCACTTTCATTTGAGGAAGGATCATCCAAACCTCCCAGAGTGCTGGTAAGAACAGACACAAACAACATCCATTCTTGTCAATTATGCCTTTGAAAAGCTTGGCATCCAATGTTGGATTGAGGTTGTAAGTAGGGGTGTGTTGGTAAATATTTAACAGCTGGCTTTCCAGAAAAAAAGAAATTACACACAACACACTTTTATGTTGAATCTGCATTATCCTCCACCAGCTTCTTAAGTATGGACAATCAATGAGCAATAAATTGAGGCCTGATTAGTAGCATTTGCTGATTTTCAAGGTATAAATTGATGTGTTGTAAATGTTCACCCTGAACATTTATCCACGGGGCTTTAGTGAGAGTATTCATGCTGGCACCAGCCAGCACACCCCCAATAAAGGCTGAAATCATGGAACCCTCTGCCCTGCTCCACCCCACCACTCTGACCTTCCAAGAAGATAAAGGAAAGGACTACAGATGCCAGGTTACTGAGGAGCACACCTTGGTATGATTAAATGCACAGTCCAACACTTCCAGTGGTGCTTCTTGGGGGCGGGGCATCCTCTCCTTCCCCCAGTCTAGACCACAGGCTCTCTGACACTTAGAATATTCTCCAACTGGATTGCCCGAAGCACCTTGCACTCCACTGACATCCCCGGCAGAGCCCAGGGCCCCTGCACATCAAGGGGAGAGAGAGGAGAAAGGGACCTTGGAGATTAGTCTAACCCCACCTTACCCCATCCCAGAGGCTTAGCCACGGCAAGTGACCTTCCCCAGGCCATAGAGCTAACTGGCAGGGTCAACGAGATCCCAATCCAGGTCCTCTACATCTTTCCAAGCCCCTACACAGCTGTATTGGAACTAGCACTGGACAGTGAGGGGGTACAAGAGGACCTTTGAATGGGGGCCTGGGCTCAAGTCCTGGCTCATGCGCTTTATAACTGCGTGAGTCCAGGAGTCAGCTTCCTTAGCTGGAAAAGAATACTTGGAGTAATTTCTGGTACTAGTTGTTGGTAACCACGGGCTCTCCAGATCTGAATAACAACTCACGTTTATAAAGTGCTATAAAGTTTGCCAAGTGGTGAACTTCTATGATCTCACCTGATCCTCACAACCCACTCTACCCCGAGAGGGAAGCGTTACCATTTAGTCCAAGCAGATAAATGAGGGTCTGAGGCTGGGAGGCTGTGCTTTGCCCAGGGTTACAGAGCAAGCTTGTGCCTGAGGAAGGATTCGAACTCAAATCTCCTTAACTCCAAGCCCAGCATCCTAGAGCTCCAGCTGTCCAAATACACTTTTCTTACTTTGTAAGCATACTAAAGTAGGTATTTTATTATATCCATTCCCCCCACTTAAATCTTCAAATATTAAACTCAAATTTGCGTGGTTTTTAGTATTGTTACTTGTCAGATAAAAACATAAAAAGATATACAAGATGACCAAGAATGAAGAAAGAAGTTTCTTGCTGGTGGTGACATTCAAGGATTGAATTTCACATTCTCCCCCTCCCCCATCCTATGTACATTAATGGAACATTTGATTTCAATAAACAAAACGGTGATATACCTGGTCTTGGAGGGATTGAGATTCAACACCTAGTGCCAATGAAGCATCAAAAAGGCACTTTCAGAAGTATCTAGATGCATGTGAGCCCTGGGCATTGCTTGGCAACAATTCTCTGTCGCAAAAGAGCTACAGATCAGCATTGGTTAAGGGAGTTTCCATGCCAGGAACTTTCTCATGGATGAAAACAATCCTCCACCCCACTACAAATACTTGGACCCAAATGTTGCTGCCTCGGTTTTCTTTTTTTGACTGGACTTAAAATTTCATTTACACTAGAAAGTCAAGGTAAGTAAAGTCTCTCCATTTATACAGATGAAATCAAGCCAAGTCAAATCAATAAGATTTATTAAGCACTTACTATATGCCAGACACTGTGCAAAGTGCTGAGAATACAAATACAAGTAGAAAGAAAGTCAGTCCCTGGCCTCAAGGAGCTTGTAGTCTGCATTCATCACTGGTCCCCAACTTGGAGTCTTGAGAATTTCCTGGCACAATGGGAGCATCAGTGATCTATCTGCCCCTGGTCCTGTGGCCAGTGTGTATCAGAGGCATGGCCTGACCCTGGGTCTCTTTAGTTCTGTGGCCAGCTCCCTTCCTGTGGGCTGCCCTCATGCCCTGCTGCTTTAGATTTTTGCCTCCCTTACTTGTCCAATGCCATATCCCGCTCGACATAGAGGGTGGGTGGGGTGGGATGTGGGGACATAAGAGGTTGGATAAAGCAGCATCTTGACCCCTGGGTGCTGGGGACTAGGGCCTTCAATGCCTCAAGGGGTACAATGGGAGACATCGTTTGAGCCTTCCTGGCAGTCTGTAGAAGCTCTGATGAGAGCTGAGAGGGCTGAACACATCAACCAGGATTATGTCCTTAGGTCAAGGCTTGTGATTTCAGTGGGACAGTGGATGCCTCTTGTGGAAACTCCCTCCGCTGTCCTTTTCACTTACATGCAGAGCTCCCTGGAGCCTGAGGGGCTTCAGCGATTTACCTGGAATCCCACAGGTGGCACATCAGAGGCACCCTCAGCGACCAGCAGAGAGCTGGGCACCTTGTGGGCCCCTAAGAAACACTTAAGTGAATAATGAAGAACTGAATTACAGGTGTGGTGCCCACTAGCAAGCTTTGCTGGGAGAGAGTTGCATATAAAAAATACAATTTACCGACAACTTCCCAGGAATTCAGCTATTACTAGGACAGGGGAAGCACTTTCAGGGGGCGGGGTGGGGTGTGGGGGGGTGGGCTAGTAATATTCCCCCACTTATCACAGGACAGGAGCCAACAGCATCAGAAACTTAGGCTTGGAAGGGCTGCCCAACCACCCTCTCATTTACAGAAAACAGGCCAAGTGAGAGGAAATGCACGAGGCAGGATTCAGGCTCGGCGCTCCACCCATTGCACTGTACTGCTCACTGTCCTCTTGGCATCACTGTTCGCACATCTGGCCCCCAAA
Organism: Gymnobelideus leadbeateri; assembly: GCA_011680675.1. Lineage (NCBI taxonomy): Eukaryota > Metazoa > Chordata > Mammalia > Diprotodontia > Petauridae > Gymnobelideus > Gymnobelideus leadbeateri. Next base: position 245,280 of record WOXC01005764.1, read on the forward strand.
TGCCTCCAGCTTCAGAATTCTCCTTCAGAAGAGGTGGATGGAGGTAGTTCCCCTCATGACAATGACAAAAGCCCTTACCAGAGAAGGCTCCCATACAAAAATAAAAAAGGGAACATGGGCTCAGTTTCCAGGATGCTGCAGCCTTGGGAGGAGAGTGGGCTGCTTCCCCACCCCCTCCCGCCCGGAACGTGGCAGCGTGGTGCCCCTGGAGCTCCCCATGCCATTCCCGGGCCATGACACCATCAATGTGCCTGAGCCCTGACCTGGGTAGTGGGAACACGGCAGGGCCACCATCAGAAGCCAGGGGCAGGAGCTGCTTCTTATGCCTCCCGGCTTCATGCCTGCTTTTGATCAGGGAGTGGCTGATTTGGGGGTGTGCTTCTGCTTTCCAGGACAGCCTACCTCAGATGCCAGGGGAGTTGGCTGCCTGTATCTCTAGTCCCATTGGGCTTAGAGAGGCTACAAAAACCCTGGGCATGTACTATTAAGGGGGTTCAACGGATTTATGCTTTGGCATTGGTTTGAGAAAATCAATACCTTCTATTGTTGTTATCTCTGCAAAACCTTGGGTCCAGGCACCCGGCGCCTGGCAGGCTGAACCATTGGAGGGCCATGCTCTTCTTCAAGCACGACCCAAATCCTTTTTGATTTTTAATTAATACAGAATGAACATCCAAAGCAGAGCCTGGCAGACCCTGAGGATCTGGCCTAAAGCCTCTTAGCCACCGACAGCATCCTGGTGCTTCCATTTCAGCGAGGCCCAGCACTCCTTGATATCCCTTCGAATTTCATTTGGCTTGAATTAGAGTACTTTTGAAAGAGAGATAATTGAATTACGAATAAAAATAATTCAATCAAGGCTCCATGTAACTTCACTTTTTCCCCTCTAGTTCATGAAGAGCTGGAAGCTGACAAGGACACACAGTCCTCCCCTACCCCTGCAACCCAGGCAGGTCCAGTCGCCATCGTCCTACATGGTTCTCTGATGGGCATCCATGAGAACCTTGTTAAAGTTTACTTAGGGAAGGAAGGCCCAAAGGTTCAAAAAAGAACAAAGATATGCTACTCATAATAGCACCCATGCATCGGACCCCAAGCCAGACCAGAATCAGGGAATTATCAGGAAACCAGGGAACCAGCAAGTATTTCTGAAGGGTCTTCAATGTGCCAGGCATTGTGCTGGGTCCTGAAACTACAAAGACAGAAAGAAAAATAGTCCCAGCCCTCAAGGAGCTTGCATTCAATCAGGGGAGATTGCATGTCTGTGTATACACAGATTCATACATATAGGCACATACATGTACACATCAAACACACAAGATAATTACTGGGGGGCATTAGTAGCTGCATATATCAGAAAGAATTCAAGTTCAAGTTCAGTGAACTAGATACTGAAACCACATCAAGATGAGCAGAGAGTACATTCCAAGTCAGTAGCTAGTGCAAAGACTTGGAGGTGGGAAATAAAGTTACTTGTGTTAAGAACAAGAGCTGTTTTGGTTAGACTGTGGTATGTGTAAATGGGATTAACTTTTAATAAGAATATACACAGAGTCAAACGGTGAAAGTCTTTAAATGCTCCAAAGAGGAAATTCTGTTGAATTCTAGAGGTAATGGGGAGCCATCTGGTCTTCAGTAGAGGAGTGACTTAGAGCTGGGACAGACTACGGAGTCATCTAATACAGTGGCTCCATTCTACCACTGATGAGACTGAGCCCCACAGAATTGACAATGACTCCCTCAAAGTCCCAGGTAGCAAGTGGGAAAACGAGGATGCAAAGCCAGGTTTTTTAACTCCAAATTTAATCTGGTCCAGTCCCATCTAATACAATAGGCATTTACTGAGTCAAGTACAGCACTGAGCTAGGCACTGAAGGCACGAAGACAAAATGGAAAACAGTTCCTTCCCTCAAGAAGCTTTTCATTAGACTGAGCAAAGCAAACCCAGAATTCCTTTTGGCAGGCCGTTTCTCTCCTGGCCCAACTGTCACCATCGTATGTGATTTAGTGTGGGAGGAGGAAAGAACACTTAATGTCCTACACACCGCTGGGGAGGGGGTGCTAAGCAGAAGTCACCTGTCTGTTTGCTGAATGCCTACTCCATAATATTTTATGAATAAAAACAGCTCTTGTCCCCATCCATTCTTAATATATTTGGAGTTAGGCTCTCAATCTCAGAGCCATCTCCTATCTCTCCTTTCTTGTCGCTCCCTCTTTCACTCAGCATCCAGGTGATGTCTTATCTGACTCATTGCCAAGTCTTCTCAACCTTTGAAATATCTCCTGGAGCTAAGTGATCCAATGGATAGGGCTTCTGACTCAGACTCCTGAGTTCAAATCCCAAGTCAGACACCTAATGGTCCTATAGCTCTGGGCAAATCATTTAATCTCTCAGGCTCAGTCTCCTCACCTGTAAAGTGGGGTTAATAATAGCACCTGCCTCGTAGGGTTAAGAGGATTAAATGAGATAGTATGTAAATTTTACAAGCCTTGAAGTGCTTAGGGATGCTATCATTATTTATTATTTTTATTGCTTTCTTTGATCTACACTCAACATTTTCATGAAGAAAAATTATAATAGCCTCCCACCAGCCTTGGTGCCTCTAATCTTCATCCCTTTCCTGATCTAGCAATTTGACCGCTACTCAAGGAATCTTCCCAGTGCTCTCTTCTGAACAAATCATCAACATATTCAAAGCACAACCAAACCCCACTGGTGGCTCTCCAATGCCTATGGAATAATATGTGAACTCAGGACTTTAGTTGTCAAGGCTCTCTGAAAGAAACTAGAAGCACTTTCTCCACTCTGACACCTTCCAGCCTCTCAAGATGACTCTGACCTGTTCATTTCTTTCTTTCTTTCTTTTTTTTTGTTTTTTGCTTTTTTTTGGAGGGCAATTGGGGTTAAGTAACTTGCCCAAGGTCACACGGCTAGGTTTTTGTTTGTGTGTGTTAAGTGTCTGAGGCCGGATCCAAACTCAGGTCCTTCTGACTCCAGGGCCGGCACTCTACTCACTGCGCCACCTAGCCGCTCCTTGACCTGTTCATTTCTTACTTTGAGAAAGTTCTTCTCATCATCCTCCAACCTCCAACTTAAAACCCACTTTTCTTCCATCTCTGATGTAGACTGAGGTTAGAAAATTGCTACTCCCCTTACAGTAATCTTCTTCAATACACCTATAGACTTCTTGAACCTTTTCTTCTTTAGATTTTACTTAAGGAAATCATTTTCTAAGGAGTTAGATAGTAGAGTGGATAGATTGCTAGACCAGGGTTAGGAAGACAATTTAAATCTTGTCTCGACTGTCACTGTGTGACTATGGGTAAGTCATACATCACTCATGGTCTCATGATGGCCTTAAGTGGTCTCCTCATTTATGAAATAGAGATAATATTCGTATTTCCCTGCCAGAATTGCCAGGTCAAGTAAAACAAGATATTTAAAGTACTTTACAACCCTTGAAGCTCTACAGAGAGGCTAGTACTTTTTTCAAACTTTTTAATTATTTTTCCCCCAAATAGTAAAGCCAACTTGGTTAATTCCTGACTGTCCAGGATCATCTTCCACCTCGTAAGTGCTCTTCCAAATCCAACAGACTCCAATCTGTTTCAAACTATCAAACCAGGGAAATTCGACTGGACTTGGATTGTTTCATCATGGGGAGAAGAAACAAGAGGAATGGATACACGTAGCAGAGAGGCTCAGAACCCAAGAATCTGGAAGCTGAAAGGGCCCTCCGAAGCCAGCTAGGCCAACCCCAGAACCCACACCCAGTACGTGCACAATGGCATGTTCATTCAATGTCGGGGCAAAAATGAAACAGAACATGTTCAGCCAGTTTGAATTAGCCATAGTAGCCTCAGGAAATCATTGGTTCCCCCCACTGGAGAGCCTTCAAGCAACAGGCTTGGAGATCACCTGGCAGGTGTATTGTAAAAGAGCTGTCCAGGTACAGCTGGGTGAGTACATGACTGCTAAGGCCCTTCCAGTTCTAAGAACCTAGAATTCATGTAATCTCTCAAAAATAAAGAGAAGGTCTCCATTCTACCTCACCTATTGTGGTTGTTCATATATAGTTGTTGTTCAGTCATGTCCAATTCTTTTTTTTTTTTTATCAAATGCTTTATTAACTTGTGGTTTACATCATTCATTTCCACCAGATTATGAGTTACATTTTCCCCCCATTTTTTCCCTACCCACCACCCCAGAATAGCAGTCCCACTAGATATCCCCTCATCCAATCTGCTCTCTCCCATATCTTCTCCCATACCCCCTTCGACTTTGCCATTAGCCCCACTGCCTGGACATCTTATGAAACATTTAATTTTAAAACTTTGATTTTCAGATCCATTCCCCTTCTCCCTTGTCACCCACTCCCTCTGAGAAGATAAGCAATTCAGTATGTGTTGTACATGTATATCTATGCAAAACATTACCACAGTAGATATATTGTAAAAGACTGCTTATATTTCCCTCCCACCTGTCTCACCTCCCACCTGGTCCATTCCCTACTTAGATCCTGTCCCTCTTTGATAGTGGGTACTTCTAACCTCCCCTCTCCCCAGAATGCCCTCCCCTCCATTATCCCCCCTCTCATCCCCCTTTCCCCTACTCAGGAGAGTAAGTGAGGGTAAGATATTCCATTTAGTATGTATGTGATTCTCTCCTTGAGCCAACTTCAATGAGAATATGCTTTTGCCTTTTTGCCTTCCTGTTCTTCCCCTCCCTGCAACTACTTCCCCTTGCCTCTTCTACATGAGATAGTTTGCCCTACCCTGTCTCTCTCCATCTCCTCTTGCCACTTTCCTCTCTCACCTCTTGACTTCACCCCTTAAGAATCATCCCTTCCTTGGGGCGGCTAGGTGGCGCAGTGAGCAGAGAGCCAGCCCCAGAGCCAGAAGGACCCAAGCTCGGATCCGGCCCCAGACACCCAACACACAAACAAAAACCCAGCCACGTGAACCTGGGCATGTCACCCAACCCCAATTGCCCTCCAAAAAAAAATAATAATCATCCCTTCCCATCAAATTCAACCTGTGCCCTCTATCCATGTATACCTGTATATGCCATGTACCTTTCTTCAATTATTTTCATAATGAGAAAGGTTTCCTCAAACACAGTTATTGTTTTTCCATGTAGGATTGTAAATAGTCCAACTTTGATAAGTTCCTTTTGATTTCTTTTCCTTGATTACCTTCTCAAGCATCTCTTGCTTCTTGTGTCTGAATGTCAAATTTTCTATTCAACTCTGGTTTTTTCCTCAAGAATGCTTGAAAGTCCTCTATTCCACTGAATGACCATATTTTCCCCTGAAACAAAATACTCAGTTTTGCTGGGTAGGTGACCCTTGGGTTCATTCCCACTTCTTTTGCCCTCTGGAATATCAGATTCCATGCCCTTCGATCCCTCAGTGTAGAAGCTGCCAGGTCCTGGGCTATTCTGATTGTGTTTCCACAATATTGAAATTGTTTCTTCCTGGCCGCTTGTAGTATTTTCTCCTTGATCTGGGGATTCTGGAACCTGGCTATAATATTCCTGGGAGTTTTCTTTTGGGGATTTTTTTCAGGAGGTGATCGGTGGATTCTTTCAACCTCTATTTTGCCCTCTGGATCTAAAACATCAGGGCAGTTTTCCTTGAGAATTTCTTGAAGGGTGATTTCTAGGTTCTTCTTTGATCATGGCTTTCAGGTAGTCCAATAACTTTTAAATTGTCTCTCCTGGATCTATTTTCCAGGTCAGTGGTTTTTCCCATGAGATATTTCACATTGCCTTCTATTCTTTCATTTGTTTGGATCTGTTTAATAGTATCTCGATTTCTCATAAAGTCACTAGCTTCCATTTGCTCCAGTTTAACTCTGAAGGAATGAATCTCCTCAGTGAGCTTTTGAGATTCTTTTTCCATCTGGCAAATTTGACTTTTTAAGGCATTCTTCTCCTCATTGCCTTTCTGAGCCTCTTTTGCCATTTGAGTTAGTCTATTTTTTAAGGTGTTATTTCCTCAGTCAGGCTGTTGACTGTCATTTCATACTTTTCTTGCATCTTTTTCATTTCTCTTCCCAAAATTTCCCCCACTTCTCTTATCTGCTTCTTAAGGTCCTCTATGGCCTGTAGCCAGCTTGTATTTTCATTTGGGGCTTTTGGTGCAGGAGTTCTGACCTTACAGTCCTCCTCCATGCTTTGAGCCTCTTTGCCCCTAAAATAGGAGTCCAATGTTGAACTTTTCTGTTTATTTTGTTTCGTTTGCCTAGGTATATTGCCACTTAATTACTTGATTTTGGGGCTTGTTGCCACAGTAGGACTCTGCCACCAGACAGGGGAGCTTCCACCCAAACGTGGGGTCTTCACAACTTCTGCCAGTTGTGTGGCCTCTGTAAAGCCTCCACCCACTCTGGCAAGTTGGATACCCACCCCAAACTCCCCCCCCAGACCACAATCCAGATCCAGGCAGTTTAAAGCAAAAGCGATTAACCCCCAGACTGATTGCTGGATCTTCCTACAGTTCGCAGACCAGGAGCTAGAGCCACTGCTGATGCTGCAAAATGGCTTCTGTGCAGCAGTTTCTTCAGCAGCTTTTTGCCCCCAGGGGAGGAAGCCACACGTTCCCCAAATACTGGTCCCAAAGTCCATAGGGCACTAACCTCTCACTTTGTCCTAGGCATATCTGTGCTGATAATTCTGGAATCGCCACAATTGCTGGTGTTCTGGGGTTCCACCAGCCTGCTGAAGGCCCGGCTGCCCTGGGGCTAAAACCTCGGACCTGGGCTGGGCTCTGAGGGCTGTGCTGTCGGTTCCCAGTGTGCTGTGCTGCCTGCTCTCAGAGCTTTGCGCTGGCCGCTCCCTGCAGGGCTGCTGGGCTGTCCTCAGCAGGAGGTTAGCTTCTCTGTGCCGTTCTGTGGGTGCTGTGGCTCCAGAAGTTGTTAGGAGCTCCCTTTCACCTTGTTTGAAATTTGTGTGGGGCAGAGCACATTGGAAATGCTGTTTCTACTCCGCCATCTCCATGTCCAATTCTTTATGACCCTATTTGGGGTTTTCTTTGGCAAAGATACTAAAGTGGTTTGCCATTTCCTTCTCCAGTCATTCTATAGATGAGGAAACTGAGGCAAAGAGAGTGAAGTGACTTGGTCAGGGTCAAACAGCTAGAATACAAGTCTTCCTGACTCCAGGTCTATGGCTCTATTTCCTGTGTCATCTCACTGCCCTCATAAAGAAGACAATTGAGAACCTAAGGTCTAGAAATGTTTTTAACATCTTTCTGAAGCTCCCAATGCTCATTTACAAGGCATGCCCAGAATGGAATTCCTCATGACCATTTGTTAAAGTAACTGCCCTCCTTAATGCTCTAACTCAGAGGCCACCCCTTTCATGGGGAAGGACCTTTCCTATCCAAGGGAAGGTTCAATTCTATTCAATTTAATGTGCTTAAAATGTTTACTGTCCTGAAGAACTGAGGATCCTGACCAAACCTATGTAGTAGTCTTTGCCCTCAGAGAGATTGAACTCTGATGGTGAAGAGGAAGATGTTCTGGCCTTAGAGTCCAAGGACCATGGCCCCAAAATTCAGCTGTGCTACTTAACTAGCTCTGTGCCCTTGGGGAAATCACCCCTTCTCTGGGTCTAGAATGAAAGGGTTGGGCTCCATGATCTCCAAAGGTCTGTTCTAGACCTAGTCTGTGCTCTAAGCTAAAAATAATGAGGAAGAGAATATTAACAATTGGTAGAAATCAAGGAAAGCTTCTGGGAGGAAATGACACATGAGCTAAGTCTTGAAAGCTAGGGACAAGGAGAGAAGAGAACATCCCAGATGGGAGAGACAGTTTGTCTATTTCTTGAACCTTTCCTGTGGACTTTTCACATATGTCTGTGTCAGTTACTTGGGTGCTTTCCCTGAACCATTTTCCATCCCTTTCTAGAAGGGACAGAGCTAAAGGAACTATCTTTTGAATGAATAAATTCCTCAAGGTACTATTATTCAGGAAACAGGATTTGCTTCAGTTTTCAGTAAAAATGGAAGAACTCCTCTTACTTGCCTATGTTGGAGATGCCTGGTAATCACTCCTGTAGTGGACATATACTCCTTTGAGGAACTGAATGGAATCTTGGGGAGCTGATGAAACCTCCTGCTCTCCAGCAGCAAAGCAGAGACCCTCTACTTATTCCCCCCTCTGCCTATAGGCCATTGCCCAGCATCTCAGCAGGGGGATTTCTTACATGTGACTTTACCTAAAGTAGGAGTCTGCTCATGGAGTTCAGACAGGTCTGACTGTCACACCATCCTAAGGGAGCAACAGCTCTGGCAGTTCTGAATGAAACACTCATGACTGAAGCTGGCATTAAGAAAGATACACCCTTTCTCATGCTCAAATAAATGCCCATTGAAGCCTTTGACTGACCTACTTCCCAGAATGCCAGTGTTGATTAGCATTTGTTGCTTGGAGGAGGAGAAATGTCAAATAATGTTAGTAGCAAAATAATTAAAAAGAATTTTTGGAAATACCAACAAATTCTGTCACACATCATTACATGTAATGTGTTCCATTGAGCACCACAGCCAGAGCCACAGAAGAAATGGGAAGGAATGGGATCAGAAGCTACAGTAGGATTGGAGGAAGACTCAGGCTCCAAATCAAAACATCTTCTTCAATACCTCAAAGAAAATGGTAGGTTTTGTAAGGATTGCAGTTCAACTTGGGCCATCAAGACCAAGCTGCTCCTGAACAGACCAGTCCACTAAGACTTCAGGAGAAGTGGTCATCCAGTCTTTGCCAGAAGGCCCCAGTGAGGTGGAAGCTCTTCCCTCCTGACACTGCACATTCCACTTTGAAACAGCTTTGATAATGAGCCAATTCTCCTTAGCACCAAGTTTAATACTACCTCTCCACAGCTTGGACCTGCTGCTCTAAGTTCAGCTTTCAAAGGCCAAGTAGACAAGACTAATATTTCTTCCACGGGACTCCCCTTCAGAGACTTGAAAATCTGTCCACTAAAACGATGGCCTGAAAATGGTGCAGGATCCAGCACCTTTCCAGTCTTGTACTTTCCTCCTCTCCACATACTCTAACACTGTCCTTTTTGCCTTTACTTGTTCATGGCCCCCATCTGCTGACTCCATGGCTCAGCACTCCCATGCCTGGAATGATCTTTCTTTCTCCTCACCTCTGCCTCCTGGTTTTTCTGGCTTTCTCTTCAAGACCCAATCCCAATTCTACCTTCTGCAAGAGGCCTTTTCTAGTTTCACCCCTGTCGATATCTCCCTCCACAGATGATTTTTGAATTCACTCATGTTTTTACCTTGGTGTGTGTGTGTGTGTGTGTGTGTGTGTGTGTGTGTGTGTGTGTGTGTGTGTGTCCTTACAATTGTCAATGTCCCTGGCTCAAGGTAAGTGGACCCTTAATAAAAACTTATTGATGAACTGACAACTTTCCTACATAGCCCTCAGAGACAACTAAAAAAATTGTATCATAGCTTATGGAAAGTTGAGTAAATACTGGGGATTCCCAAAGTCTTTTTCCTAAGCTTAAAACTATACTAGGTTTTGGGGATACCCTGTACAGTATTTAATTCAATGAGTTCTGCTTGGGCATTGGTTGATTATATAGATAATTTCAGTTTGATTGATAATACTGTCTGGTATTTAAGGTTTACAAAGCACTTTACCTAGGTGAACTCACTGGCCAAGTTCAAGCCCTATCACACATTCCCTAATGAGTTTTCCACATTCCAGCTTCCAGAGCCCAGAAATGAAAGGCATTCCTAAAGGAAAATGATCACTCCTCCCCTCCTAGAGGCAGTGGGATATGCTAAAAAGAACACTGATTTGGAAGTCAGAGGATCTGGGATCAAATCCTGCCCCTGCCACTTCTGCCTGGGAGACTATAAATGCAGGTCATTTATTTGTTTAGGCCTCAGTTCTCTCCTGTGTAAAATGAAGGGGTTTAACTATATGACACCTAAGGGCCTTTCCTGCTTTCAATCTATGGAATTAAAAAGTCTCTAAGGTCTCAGACCAGGACTTTTCTATCTTCTTTTTGTTGTAGAGCCCTTGGGCTAACAGGAAGCCTGTGGAGTCTTCTCAGAATAAGTTTTCAAATGCATAAAACAGAATACATAGTATACAGCCAGAGAAAACAATTAGATTGAATTAAAAATATAACCCTATTTCCTATTCGTGGTCATAGATTGCTCGAGATTTCTCCATGGGCCCAGGTCACTCAGCCTAAGTCCAGAGTGCCTTGTTGATAGCAGAATCACCAACTCTTTTCTTGGGGCAGTTCCACTCTCCCCAAACAAATGGTGCCAAGCGGTTGATGAATCATTTCAATGGGCAGTCGTCATCCAGATGCCACAGAGCAGAGAGATTCTGCTTTTTGTTTAACTATAAGACAGTGTCTTAGAAACTCAGTGTTTGCCTTTGGTTTGTCACTGTCTTTCACCAGAAATCTCCCATTTGCAGAATCATCTCCTTCACACACAGAAAACCAGGGAAGATGAAGTCCTCCCTTTCCTTCTTCCAGGTAAAGTTTCTTAGTCATTTCCAGAACGGGTTCTGAGCCTCCTTCACTGCAGAAACCAAGTGGGAGGAAAGACTTTAGTTTCTGAGTGGACAGTGGACAGGGCACAAGCTGTGAACTTATCCCAGTCAGCATCATGCTGGACAGCTCCACCCTGAATCCTTGGTGCAGTGGCTGCTTCTGCACAGTAAATGCTAATATCACATTCCACGGCTGAGCAAGGCCATAAGAGTTTATTTGTTATTATTGGTTTCTGGCATGGCCATGCAAGTCATAAACGTGAATTAAAAAGAGATGAAGAAACGGAGAAAGACAGAGTGAGATTTAAAAAGAGGAAGAATGGAAAAAGAAGGAAGGGAAATAAAGAAAAAGAGTAAATTAGGGAAGGAAGGAAGAGAGAAAAAAGAAAGAGAAAATGAAAATGAATTAAGAAAGTAAAAAGGAAAAAAGAAAGGGAGAGGGAGGGAGAAGAAGGGGAGAGGGAGCCAGTAAGGAAGAGGAAAAAGAGAGAAAGAGAGAGAGAGAGAGAGAGAGAAGAGGAGGATGCTCCTCCCACAAAATCCCCCTTTCCTCTGGAGTTTACAGATTACAAGGTTGTGTGGAGGCCATCCAATTCCCAGGGGTCAGCTCTGACTGCTAGCAATTTACCTCTGGAGCCGCTGACACAGTTCTGTTTCTATGAAGTTTCTGGCCTCTGCTGCTGCCTCGATCACCCAGCTTGGTGCTAATAAGACATTTCACGAGTCCAATTTGAGGGGATGTTCAAACACTTGTACTTACTTTCATTTCCTCTGAAGGAAATCATTATTGAGGAAAAGGGCAGCTCACAATCCAGCAAACAAAGAATGAGAGCTGAAAACCTCTTTAGCCCCACACCCCCTCCCAGGCCCTGCCTCCTGACTCCTTAGGGTGCTCCCAGTCACCAAAGTGCTCAGCCCTGGGCTGCCCATGGGGAGCATTCCAGCCTGGGCCCCTGCATTCCCCTGTCTGGCCAGGGCCTCTCACTGTCCTGATCACACAACAGGTATCTAAGAGGGCTTTAAACAGAGCCCTTCCTCATAGCACCTCTCTGAAGGTTGGTAGTATAAGTGTGACTGCCAGTCTCATTTTAGAGGAGGAAGCTAAGGCTGGGGGAGGTGCCAAGTGCTTGAGCTAACATGTGAGCTCTTTTCTCCACTGAGCCCAGACTTTTCCTCTAGAGCAGCAGGTCAGCTCCTGCTAATTCCTGAGAATGGATCCCGTGACCGGCGGCACCCCACCTTGGGGCCACCCGCTCTCACACAGAGGGCAGGGGCCATATCCCATAAGTCTGGGGCTTGTAGCATCCAAAGGGCACAGCAGAGATTGCTGCACATGGCAGGTACTAAATAATGAGGAGTGGAGTAAATGAGAATCTGACTTTCCCCATGGGAAAACAAAATGGAGAGAATTTAAGGGAGAATTTGAATATTTATTGAACAGAACATTCTGTGCTTTAATGGCCATCAATAACTTTCCATGTCCCTACAACTAATTAAAAAAAAAAACAGACACTAGATTCTGTAATTGGAAGTGGGGAGCCAGACCGTGGAGGGCTTTACCTGGGGGGCTGTGGCTTTTGCATTTGGTTGGAGAGGCAGCATTGCTTTAACCTACAGAGACAATGCCCCAGTGTGCCCTGATTTCTTGCTCAATATTCCTTCCTTACGTTCTGACCCCTCAGTTTTAGTCCCCAGACTTTGGTCTCTTCGCCTGGACTCCTCCTACTCCTGACTTCACATAACTAATAAATTTCCATGCTTTGGAGATTATATACACACGTGTGTGCATATGTATACATGTATGTGTATGTATACCCTATAATGTGTATGTATATTATATATGTATATATGTGTATATGAATGCAAACATGCATATACACGATTCTCTGTACCTGTGTGGGTGTATTATACATACATGTATGCACATATATCCATATATACTCTACACATACACACACACACAGTTTCTAGTTCTTCTTGAACCCCGGGTCCCCTTCTTTCCATTTTGAAATTTCCACCTGAATTTAGACTTTCTGCCTTCCCCCTAGATCATGACAATAACCTGCTGATGGGTCTTCCTGTTTGCTCTCTTGGGTCTTCCCATTTATCCAGCCTACTAAGGCCACCCTGATGTTGCTAATTCACAGGCTAGGCCAGACTAACCTGGACCCAGGCTCCCAGTGGCCTCAAGGGGAAGCACAAAGGCCTCTCCCTCTGGCCCTCATCTCCAAGCTCATTCCCAATCCCTCCCTTTGTTCACTTGCCATTTTGGGCAAAATGACCCACTGTCTGTTCCCCATCAGTGATATTTCATTAATAGCCTTTGGGTCTCCACAGTCGCTTGTGTCTGAATTGTTCTCCTCCCTCTTTAACTGAGTCAAGAACACATTAATTAGAAGCCACTTTGTGCCACGAATTGTACGAGATGATGAGAGAGACCAAGATATAAATGGACAAGTTCTTTGCCCTCAAGAGCTTTATCTGCTACTGGTAAGATACCACGTGGACAGGAACATGTAAATAGAAAAAATGCTCCAAGTAACAGAAGGTAACCCACAGAACAAACACAGAATCATCTGGGCCATGCTTAGAAGGATGGAATTGCTTCTGAGAGGCAGAGGTGAGGGGGAAGGGCACTCTAGGTAGGAGACCCATCTTCAGCAGAGGCATGTTGGGGAGGAGGTGTAGCCTTGTGTGTAAGGTCAACTTGATGGGAATAGAGAACACACAAAGGGGAGTAACGGAATCATGGAAGAAAGGAAGTGGGAAGCCAGACTGTGAATGGCTTTGCCTGGTGGGCTGTGGCTTTTGTATTTGATTTGAGAGGCAGCTAAGAAGTCACTGAAGATTTTTCAGTAAGGGTATAATATGATCAGATAAATTTTAGGAGTAAATAGTTATTAAGAAGCATTTATCAAGAGCCTACTGTGTGCCAGGAATTTTGGTAGGCAAGCAGCATATAATGATAACACTGAAATAATCCTTGCCCTCAAGGAATTGACTTTCTATGGGAAGAAATCCAAAGCCTTGCTATCTGAATCTATAAATGTATGTGAAAGGTCTTCTATCTAAAGCACTGGGGTTGGCAGTGGGAGCATCATGGAAAGGTCTTAGGTGAGGTATGTTTCTTGGCCAAGTGAAGGTTCAAAAAGGTGACACAGGAGAGGGTGGAGCAGGGAGACTAACACAAAGGCCATTTCAATAAGCCCAGGAGGATTGGGGATAACCTCACTTGTGACCCTCAGGAAGGTGGCTTGGCTCAGGCTTCTCCTCTTCTGGGGGCTGGGGCTCTCACTCCAATCACTTTGTATATTCTTATGCATGCCTATCCATGGTCATGAAACTTCCAGTAGAATGAAGGTAACTCAAAGACAGGAATTGCTTCATCGTTGCCTTTGCATTTCCAGCACCATTCTATAAGTACATATAGAAAGGACTTAAAAGTTTGTTGACTTGGATGACATGATTCTAAGACTGGAGAACTTCTGTCTGTGATGCATTGGATCTGGCCCTTCCAAGCAAGTGTGTGTAGCCGCACAGGGACCTCTCAGTACTGAGGCTACTGAGGAACAAGGTGGCAAGTGTGGTGGTCATGAGGGGAAGAAGGAAGGTCTTATCTCTCCCTTCTTTACCACACAGATCATGCAAAGACAGCCAAGTGTCTTCAGAGCCCACACATGAATTGAACAGAGAAATAATAAGAACTGAATGAAATGGTTTTTCCCAGTTAATAAATTTCCACAGATGAGATTGAAGGCTAAATTTGATTTTTGATGTTTTCATTGTGTGATGAAAAGCTATTTGTGAAAGAACTGGATAATTACACTAAAGTTATGTAAATTCAAAGTAGCCTGGGATATGGAGATTATTTCCTTTTGAAAGGTGGGAGCCCCTTGTGATGGCAGTGGTGCTCCATTAGACATGTCCCTGAAAACACACTGTTTTCTGTGTGGGAGATTAATTCTCCAAGGAATTTCTGAAGGGAAACATCATCTGTTTGTCATTTGCTGATTAAACCATACAATAGTGAAGCCAGAGGCCTTCTCACAACAGTAGGAGGAGAAAAAGAAAGACACACTGAATGCTGCCACATGCAGAGAAAAGAAAGTGTCTTCTCCGGTGAGCCAAGCTGGCCAGAGACAGTCCTGCTGCATGGGACAAAATTCATGATGAAATCCTGCCAAATGGCTGCCAAGAGGCTTCATCACCAGCGGACAAAAGACACAAGAACTTTGACCTCTGATGTCATGGTGACATCTGGATCTCCAGTGAGGAAAGATTCTTTTAGAAATTATGTCTCAACCAAATAGTCAGGTTGCAGCTTTTAGGAGAGTTGCAATGATATTTGAAGGTTCCCATGTGTGTGCTCCTACACACACACACCCACACACACACACACACACACACACACACACACACACACACACTGATAACTTCTCTCTCAGTTCACTACAATCAAGACAGAAGTCTTAAATAATGAATTAATGAATCTGGGAAACCAAAGGCAGAATAGAAATTCACAGACTTGCTCTGTGTGCATCCTTCACAACAGATGCTAATACACACAGGCAAATAGCCTGGTGTCTAATCAGCAGAACAAAGTCATTTCCATTAAGAACTGGGATAGGAAATGAGCACAGACACTCCTGGCCAAACATTCCCTGCCCCCACCTTTGGCAGAGACTGGGGGTCTTGCATAATATAGTACATTTTGGCAGCTGGAACTAAATAGAGTTCAGGCAGGAATTGCGGACAACATAGCATATTTTACATTTGACAGAAAATGAACACTTCTATTAATAATTTGATGACGACAATCCATCTCCACCAATGCCAACTATCAGTGTATAGCCACATGGGATGGTTTTAGGCCTTGAAACAATGATTCAGGTGCAGTGGGAAAATGCATTCATTCAAAATGAAAGGTTCATTAGTCACATAATAGACATGGCAATAAAGAATTTCATAATGAAACACAGGATTTCCCTTTTGACTACTTTTTGATGCTCAATCTGTTTTGGCCTGAGGTCTACTGGCAGGCGGATACTGAGGATTGATTCTTTGCACATTGATGGTTCCCCTTCCCCCCTTTGCTTTAAGTTGATGGCTGTGGACAATGATTGTCCTCATATTCTAAATGGATGATACTTTACCCATGGCAGGCTGGGAATGGAGGGAAAGTGCCTTTTGGGCTTGGGTTTCTTTCCATGCTGGCCTGCTCGATCTGAGACTGCCATGGGGCTTTGTTACCAGAGCTAAAAGGATGCCAGAGGTCCAAGCCTACCCCAGATACCAACTAGCTGTGTGATGCTGGGAAAGTCCCTTTACCTGTCTGCCTCATCTTCCTCATCTGTCAAATGGGGATAATTATAGCCCCTACCTTACAGGGCTGTTGTGAGGATCAGATGAGGTATGTGCAAAGCACTTTGGGAAATTTAAAAGTGTTAGATAAATTCTAGCTGTTTTTAGGTTTATTATTGTTCTTTAATGTCTCAGCCCTAGATGGGATTGTAAGGAAGATGGGAATTGCATTAAAGACAGCAAAGGTGTGGTAAGTAGCAAGATTCTTTCAAACATATATGAAGGAGATCAATGTCGGTGAAGACACAATGTGGAATCAACATATTTTATCTGATGGAAAAGAAGCTACCAAAGGAACCAAAAAAACCAACCATGAGAACACAAAGAAAGATGAATGAGAAAACAGTGACAGCTCCTGACCTGTCCACTCACTCTCCCAGCTAAACCCTTATTCCAGTGATTCATCTCTATCCAAATGAGGGCATCCTTGATGGAATATTATCAAAAGCAACATTCCACAATGGACCATTCCCATACCATTCCACAATTGAATGAAACGTGAGAATAGCCGACCTCATTGTGTTTATTGGGCATTGATTACAAGTGAGTTTAATTTAATGGAGCAAATTCACTGCAAGTGAAATGCTACTTAAAAGCTCATTTCCTACAACGTCCCTCACACCTGAATAGCAATGAAATCCGAATGGAGCCCCACAAGCCGACAGCGTTTTGCGCTTTGAGTCTTGACCTGGAGTCCCTAAAGAATTACAAATGAATAACACCTAGAGGGCAATGGAGAGGTATGTGGGGTCTGGGAAAAGACTGCAGCATATAACCAGTGGGGCACTACAAAGAAGGGCAGGAATCAAAGACTTCTGTCAGCAAATGCATGACAGGAAGGTCTGGCTGTGGCGAGGAACCCCAGGGGCAGCCAGAGCAGTCTATGTGCACCGCCTTGATGTCAGGAGCAACTGGGGAGACCCTCTGCCTTTTGGGTGGGATCCCTATAGGGAAGTTATGAAACAGCATGGGTGCATGGGATTGGTACTTGATAGTATACTTTGTACCAATAAAATGATGATCTTGCACAAGATGGTGTCTTTATTTTTGTGCCCATCTGCCTCATCTTGTGTTTAACAAAGTGCTGAGGGGGGAAGGGGAAGGAAATAAACATCTAAATGGGGTCTACTATGTGCTGGGCTAATGCTATGGGCTCTTTACAAATACCTCATTTGGTCCTCACAACAACCCTGAAAGTGGGTGCTATTATTCCCATTTTACAGCTGAGGAAACTGAGGCAAATAGAGGTTAAGTAACTTAATCAGGCTCTCACATCTGAAGTCATATTTGAATTCAGCTCTTCTGACTCCAGGCCCAGAGCTCTATCCATTGAGTTACTAACTGCCTTTGCCATTTATGTGATTGATTGAATTTCATGCTACTGAACAATTTCATCAGCAAACTCCAGGGCTTTCAGCCCTCTCCATTTACTCATTTCCCAGTGCTTCTAGGAAACAACTCAGTATCAACCAGAGTCTGCCTTCCTCCCCTTCTAAGTCTGCTCTGCTTCCCAGCTTCCTCCTTTCAGCTGATGGTACTGCCATCTTCCCAGTCACCCTGCCTGGTGCTGTCCTTCTCACTGTGTCTGATCTGTTGCTGAGTCTTATAGCATCTTCTACAACGAATTTCACATCTGCCTCTTTGCCATAGTCTAGGAAGTAGTCTGTGGTCATTGCATACAGATGGGTCTACCTCATCTGTTCTCTCTCCTCTTCTCCCTATCCTTAACACAGCTACCAAAGTGATTATCCTAAACCAGAGAGCAGATCACAGCACTCCCCTGTTTAAACTCTTTGTTGGTGATGCAGTAAAAGACAAACCAGAAGGCTATGTACAATCAGACCCTTCTCTACCATTTGAGGCTTATTTCCATGGATTCCTGGTCTGTAGATCACTGCTATAAGGATCTGCCTAGGCAAAGGCTGCCTCCACTCACAGAAACTGCCTTACTGTCTTGGGGTGCCCCGGGGTCATTGAGAGCTTGGACTTGTCCAGGGTCACACAGCTAGAATGTGTGAGGGACAGGATTTGAATCTGTGCATGTAGGAGACATTTAAGAAAGGTTTCTTTGAGATAGACATTTTACCATCGTGAATCCACATGCCATCTCTTTCCTAACTCCTGTCCCATTTTTCCTTACTTTGTGTCTACCCTTTTCACCAAGTGGGATCACAAACCTGGAGGTAGAAGTTACCTTGGAAGCCATCTAACCCAAGCCTTTCACGTCAAAGGCAAGGAAACTGAGGCCCAGGAGGGTTAACTTGTCCAGGGTCACAAAGGTAGTAAGTGGCAAAGGAAAGATTTGGGCCCAAGTCATCTGACTCCAAAACCATCACTCTTCATTGTCCTGTTCCCTGAGCTCACCCCTTCTTTTCTATTTCCTTATGCCTACTAAGAGAAAAAAATCTGAAAACATCAGCTTTTAGGACTAGGGGCAGGAGATCTGGGGACCAAAGGGAAGAATCAACAGACATTCCTAGAATCACAGTCTTGGTGGCAGAAGGAATCTTGTCCATCCACTTCAACTGCTGCCTAAATAGAAGTCCTTTCTTCAGCAAAACTGCCAAGTGATCATCCAATCCCTGCCTGAAAATCCTTAGTAAGCCGGATAGATATGATCATTAGGAAGTCTTGTTTATTTGTTTTCCTGACATGAAGCCTAAATTTGCCTCTTCTCTCTTTCTTCTATTGCTCCTAGATTTGGCCTCATGGGCCAAGCAGAATAATTCTATATGTTCCTCCTGTGTAAGAGCTCTTCCTCCTTCCCCCCAGTCTTCTCTTCACCAGAGGTCCCCAGTTTCTTCAAACTATCTCATATGGTGTGAACCTGAGCCCTTCTCCCCTCCTTGTCACCATTCTTTGGAGCTGTCCAGCTTGGCAATGGCCTCCCTCAAATACTTCCACTTCAGAGCCTTGCTTGGTATATAGCTTAATTCATGTTATCTGTCACCCATATCCTTGATGGAGTTTTCTTTTGATATTGAATCTTGTTGAAGATTTAAACTGGCACCTTGGAGAAGATGAGGAATAGAGGAACGCTACCTGTGTCTAGTGAATGTTCACAAATAAAAAGAAGGTGCTCTTTGTTCCCACGTGGCCTGGAGCAGATGAGGATCCCTTGAGGATTGCCATAACCATCTCTTGCTGCCTGCTGCAAAGACGAGATTCTATTTCCAGATTCATCCCCCTCTTTTCTGCTAGCATCATCCTCCCATCCTGAGCCTTGCTCACTTCATACCTAGATCACAATAACAACTTCATAACTGAGTCCTGTGAGGGAGGCACTATGATTATTCCCCTTTTCCAGATGAGGAAACTGAGTCTGAGAGGTCATATGGATTGCCCATGGTCCCACAGCTAGTAAAGTACTCTAGAGGTACAAAGACAAAGTTGAAAGAGTCCCTGCCCTAAAGGAGCTTCCATTATATACACAGGAAAGAATGCCTATGTATGTGAGTAGATAAAAAATGTATACAGAGTAAATATAAATTAAATATAAGATAACTGAGGGTAGAAGAAAGACTTTGATGGGGGGCAGGGATGAGGCTTTTAAGTTGAAATTTGAAGAAAGCTAGAGCTGGGCCTTGCTTGAGTACTCACAGGTGAATCATGCATAACAGGCTGGGAAATGTAGGCTAGTCAGAGTGAGAAAGTCTATAGGAACCAAACAGAACCATTTGTATTTGATTCTGGAAGCCTTAGGGAGCCTCTGGGATATTTGTGAATAGGGAAGTGACATCATCAGGTTTGTGCTTTCTGAAGACCACTTTTGCAGGAGTGTGGACAATGGATTAGGGGCAGGAAATGGAGGTAGGGAGACCAGCTAGAGGCTACTTCAGTGGTGCAGGTGAGAGGTGATGAGGGCTGGAACTGAGGTGGAGGCTTCATGGTTTTAGAGAAGAAGGTGGCTAGGAGATGCTTTGGGAGGTCAAAATGAAAGACTTGGCAAGTATGAAATATATGGGTGTGGGAGAGTGAGGAATCCAAGACAAATGACTGCAAGGAAGGTGATGCCCTTGACAGAAAAAGAATATTTATAAAGAGAGACTGATCTGGGGGAAGTTGATCAGTTCTGTCCTGGATATGTTGAGTCTAGAGGAGGGAAGCAAAGGTGGAGTCCATGGCAGGTGAGGGCCATATGAAAGAACTGGGGGCACTTACCTTGGGGAAGAGAAGACTCAAGGGGACAGATGAGGGAACATGATTACTCTCTTTGAGTAAATGAAGGATTGTATTAAGACAGAGATATTAAACGTGTTCAGTGAAAGCTACACAGGGGCACCTTGTGGTATGATGGGAAAATAAAATGAACATTTTGGCATTCAAAGCCCTTCCTCACCTAGCCCCACTTCCTTTCCAGGCTCCTCACACCTCCCTCCATAATGTACTCTTCAGTCCAGTGACCCTGGCCTCCTGTCTGTGTCCATTTCTTAGCCCTGTTCATTGTCTCTGGCTGTCACCCATGTCTGGAATGCGCTCCCTCCTCTGCTCTGACTGCTGATCTCCCCAGCTTCCTTTGAGGCCTCATTGAACTCTTACCTTCTAGGGGAAGCCTGCCCACCCCTTCCACGGCCTTCCTTTTGTTAATTATTTCCTCTTTACCCTGTATATAGCTTGCTTTGTATATATATATGCTTCCCCCATTAGACTGTGAGCACCTTGAGGACTCACTGTGTTTAACAGTGCCTGGCATATAGTGGGCATTTAGGATTATGTGTCGTAATGGATAGAGAGCTGAGTTTAGAGTCAAGAAGACTCATCTTCCTGAGTTAAAACTGACCTCAGATTCTTCCTAGCTGTGTGACCCTGGGCAAGTCATTTAACCCTGTTTGCCTCAGTTTCCTCATCTGTAAAATGAGCTGGAGGAGGAAATGTCAAATCCTTCCAGTGTCTTTGCCATGAAGACCCCAAAAGGGGTCAAAGAAAGTTGGATATGACTGAAACCACTGAACAATCACCACTACCTAACAGTAGAAAGTGCTGTCTTTGGAAGCAGGTAGTGCCACCTAACTGCATCTTCAAGGAGGGGTGGTTGGCCACTGATTGGTAGGTTTGAGAGGGATTGCTTCCAGGTATGGACCAGACTAATTGGCCACTGAGTTTCCTTCCAACTCCCAAATTCTGATATTTTAGTGATATTTTTAAAACCTTTTCTCCTCTTCTCTAGGGCTACACATTGACCCTGGATTTTAGTGGCCTCAAAAAAGAAAATGATTGTTACAAACCTATCCATCTTAGGCAGCTTTCATGCCTTTATGGGTCTATAAGCACCATGGGTGTGGGCCCTCATTCTGCTGATGCAGATACCAGCCAGTACATCCTGTTCGCCTCTTCTCTGTACCTTTCCATGTGCCCTTCCTAGACGATATTGGCACCTTTTCTCCAAAAGGTTCAGCATTCTGATATCTACATGTCTAGATGTGCCTGAAAAATGTCTAGACTGGCTGTGCCACTTCTTAATCATTCATTTCCTGGATGATACAACTACTTATGAGCCACACATGTCTTCCCACTGCCCTTTGGGTCAGAGAACATCTGTAACACAATTTCAGTGATACTAAAGTAATAAAGCAAATCAAACACCAGCATAATTCAGAAACAACCTTGGTGAAGGAAATCTGATTTGTGCTGACTTTAGCATGTTCATGACTAGAACAGAAAGATAGAAAGAAAGGGTCCTTCCCCTCTCAAGCTGGCTTGAAGATCTTTGTTTGAGAGTTAGGATGGCCCTCCATTCTGCCATGACCCTCTCCTCTTCTTCAGTCAAGGTGCAAGAATGGTGGAGAAATGGGTAAGAACTACTGTCCAGTGTTTCGACTGATTGCTCCCAAGCATTCATTAAGCTACTGGATTTTTCTAGACCTTGAGATGTCCACTATTGTTCCACACTAATGTCTCATTGTGGTTTGGGTGGGACATACCACACTGGAAAGTTTTAAAATCTGAATTACTATCTACCATCCAAGGACCAACCCACCTACTTTCAGAGATGCTCACCACTAGGATGGCCACAGGGCATTTGCTTTTTTTTCCCCTCAGGCACAGCAATTTAGGAAGAATACCTACCAAGTCATAGAGGGGCTGCAGTCTACATTTGGAGAAAACTGGCTCCTATCAATAAGTCAGTTATCCATGAAAAATAATCTATAACTTTGTCCATCATAAATATCCCCATCATCAATGCCACCAGAAGGTCATTGATCTTGAGCCAAAAATGACCTAGGGCCATTTGGTCCAACTGCTTTGTTTACCTCTGTCTCCTGGCTTCCTTCATTTCCTATAAGACTCAGCTTAGATCTCACCTTCTGTAAGAGCCTTTCCTGACTCCCCCAATGTTAGAGCCTTCCTCTTCAAGGATCTCCAATTGATCCTGTTTTTAGCTTTAAGGACATAGTTGTTTATCCCATTAGATTTTGAGTTATGTGAGGGCTGAGAATTTTTTTTACTTTTCTTTGTGTCTCTAGTGCTTAGCCCAGAGCTAGGCACACAGTAGGTATATAATAAATACTTATTAGACATCTGTCTGTTGACTGAGGCCCAGAGAGGGTGAGTGATTTGCCTAAAGTCACTCAGGTAGAAAGTTGCACAGCCAGGATTTGTATTCAGATTCTCTGACTCTGAATAGAAGGCTCTTTTCACTGAGCTCCACTTCCCTCACTACAACTCTGTTTCTTTTTTCGATATTGTCTACGTCCTTAATCCTCAGTTGTACTGACTGTGTGACCTTGAAAATTCCACTTAACCCTGAGGATATGAAGGTCTTAGTTGACCTGGAGCTTACTCTGAGTCAATAGTGTAATATAGAGACCCCACCCCCAAAATGAATACCTAGTGTCCAGGATTAGTGTGTGTGTCCTCTGCCAAGTCCAAGCTTGCTTGAAGGCCTCTTCTGAGTTCCAGATGATTCATTTAGGAAGGACATTGCTAAAATGGAAAACATTCTGAGAAGACAATCAGGAGGGTGAAAATCCTTACAGTCATGCTCTGTTGGGATAGGTGGAGAGAACTGGGCACGCTCAACCAAAAGAAAAAGAAGGTCTCAGGGAGATGGAAGAGCTATCTGCCATTATTCTCAGGATGTCATGTGGAAGAGGAACGCACTTGTTCAGCCTGGTGCCAGAAGACAGAACCAGGGGGAACCAGAAGAAGCTACAAAGAGGCCAGATTGAATCTTTATGCCAATAACCAAAGCCAAGCCAAGCCAAGCCAGCCTCCTGATGTAGAGATGCCCCAAAGTGTCCTCAGCTGGCTGAGAGAGTGTGCCCCCTCCTAAGTACGGTGATGGCTTCCCATAGGTATCACAGGAGATTGATGTTCAGATAGGAGGCAGGCTAGGTGGCTGCTGAGGTCTTTTTCAATGCAGGATTTGATGATTCTGTGTGACTGAAATTTGTGTTAAGCAGAAAATTAATTTTTTCTCAGGATCTTAAATCTGAAGAGATTACACTTCAAAAGCGGTGTATTAGCATGCTTACCACCTTGGGAATGTTTCCAGGACATTTTAACATCAAAGATGCCCTGCCCTGCAGAGCTGGCACTGTATTTTTCCCATGGTTGGTGCAATATTTTTAGCCATTTTTACTCATGTAATGAGGGCTTGCACATTGTTTCCTTGTAGCTGATGCACCTTTGAACTGCTGCTGTCGAGACTGATTCCATGCCTGGGCCCCAAGAGTCCTTTAATAATGCATGCGCCTTTGATGCTACACGAGGGGGCCTGGAGCATGACCCGACAGTAAGTAGCATCATACATGGACGTTGCTACTTTTGACCCTTGGTTGAGCATTAACTTCTGAAGGCAACTTCTGTCACCCACAATCCTTTGTTCAGAGGATAATTTTCTTTAAGAAATGGGGAATTTGAAAGAGAGAGAGCAAGAGAGACACGGAAATTAGTCCAATTAGGAACTCCTATGGAAACATTAGGCTTGCAAATGAAATGGCCCCTAATCCAAGCTTTGGTAAATAATCTGAGTGCCCAAGATGTCAGTGCCCAATTAGGCATTCTTACTAATTGACAAGCTTAACTAAACATGCCAGTAGAAGACTGTGCTGTGCATGGCAGATTCAGGCATGATTTCACTTAGTGCCATAGCTGGGCTAGAGCCAACAAAAGTCATTGAGATCCCAGATCTCAGAGGCTTCACTTCCAGACAACTAGGGTTCTTTAGTTACCAACCCCACTGGGATAATCAGAAGAAAGGATGAGGGGGCCCAGCCCATTCTCAAATGTATATGGCTGCTTTCCCAAGGCTAGTGGGCAGTGACCACCATCCAAGTCATCTCCACCTCCATTATGAATTGTGTGTAAATCAGTGAGTTTGAAAGGAAGACTATACAGTCACAGCACTCAAACTGTTATCCAGTAGGCCAACACCTGGGGCCATTTTGTTTTCCAAAGGGAGGTGTTGGGTGGAATTTCTAGAGGGTGACAAGGATAACTCTGAACTTTGGGGAAACCAATTTGCCAGCTGGATGTCAAGGTGGACTGGGAAACAAAGAACACGATAATGGATTAGGAGGCAATGGCATTAGCCCAGATTAAAAGAAAATCTGTCCTCCAAAGTCTCCTCAGATGTAATTGAGAGGGCATAGAGGCTAGCGCCATTGCACAAAATGAGGTGTCAGGTAATGAAGGCCTAGACTCAGGTGATGGCAGTTAGACAGACAAAGGACGAGTTTACATTACACAGAGTTCCTGGTTTTATTTCATCCACCATTTTGTCCCACAGTAGCATTGTCCATAAGAACAAAGACCAAGAAGAAAAATGATCATAAGACCCTAGTTTTATTTATTTAATATTTATTTTATTTTTAATTTATGGAATAAAACAATAATTTCTATAACAGGGAATAATAAAAAGATGGTTGCATATGAAACTGCAGATCTACTATGTGTAACTTGCTATTCCTTTTAAATACACAACAAAGTTATGTAAATTTCTTTTTTAAACTTTTTTCTTTCCTCCCCCTCCCCTAGAGATGGCCACTATTGGTGACAAAGTGCTACATATATGGAAAATTAGTCTACACACATTTCTATTCATCAGCTCTTTCTCTAGCCCCAGATACCATCTTTCTTCATATGTCCTTTACAGTTAATTTGGGGATTGATAAACATCCAAATAACTTATTTGCTCCATGCCCATCAATTCGGAAATGACTTAACAAGTATTGGAGGGTGATGAGATACTACTGTGCTATTGAAATGATGAGTTCAATGATCTTCCAAAAACATGGATAGACTTGCAGGAAATAATGAAGAATGAAATGGGAGAACCAAGAGAACACGGTGTATGGAACAGCAAAATAGCGGTTTCGGTACTGACTCTGGCTCTTGCTAGCCAAGCCCCGAGCAATTTTCTTCCCCACCCACTAGCTCTCAGGGTAATTTGGTGGGTTGGACCAGATGCTTTCTAAGGCCCTTTCCAGTCTTAAATCTTGGGCTCTATCCTCTGTCTACCGCCTTTGCCCCGAACTTTTCAGGAACAGGGTTCCCAGGTCTGTTTAATTGATGGCAGGAAATACAGGATTCAAAGAGTTGGTGACAGGGGGAAGCCACACCGTTTGCAAACCAGGTGTTGGCTCGTCAATATTCTGCATTTACTTAAAAAGCTGACACCCACAGTGAGCTGGCGAGAGGAGATCCCTTAAGGTCCATTTTTGCAACTGTGCTGATCAAGGTCTTGAAAGTACAATAAAGGGCATTGCCCACATAATTCCCAACTGAATTTCAGCCACGAACTTCTATGTCTGCTTTACTAAGGCACCAGAAGGGCCTCCGGCTTTGAGGCTCAGCCCTTCCCGCTGCCCTTGCTAAAGAGCAGCAGCAGCAGCCCCTCATTAGGAGGGGCAGAAGCAGCGAGAAAGGGGCCCGCGGGCCGCTCCGCAAGAAACTGCTCCCGGAGGACGGTGGGGGAGGGCGGATCGGCCAGCTCCGTCCTTCTGGCTCCAGAGCTTGGTGTCCTAAGTTTGCTTGGGTTTTCAGCGACGAAATCAGCACCAAAACAAATAGCTGTTTACCCTCGCCTGCCTGTTAATTCTTCCATTTAGCTGAAAATAAAGTGGATTTTGACGTTCTTTTGTTTCAAGACAGCAACCCCGAGAATGACATTAAAAATCTATCAGGAGGAGAACACAGTAATGACTGCGTAGGTGATGGCACATTTATAAAAACCTTCCCAATGTCAAAGCAGCCCAGGCTTTCACCAGCCAGACCCCGAAATTCTATATCAATTTCCAAGAAACGCTCATCGGAAATGCACGTCTCCTGCGTGGAAAAGGGAAAACCTTTGTGTCATGTCATTTGCACTCGGAGTGATTGCCAGGGGAGCTGAAGGCGTCTATTAATAAGCCTCCCTGCTGTTTCTGCAGCCAGCGATTTATCACCTTCCCATGCGGCGGGAGGGGGTCGGAGAAGAGGCGGAGGACGCCATCCATTCCAAGCTGGCAATTCTCCTTCCCCAGCCAGCCACTTTCAGAAAGAGTAATTCATACTTAATGAATGCCTGTCTATTGTGGCATTTGGATCCACGCGCTCAGGTTCACGATCCAAACTGCTGCCCACCAGTATCAGTCTCTGATGGCACAGTTATTAGACCAGCAAAGCACCTGCAATTAGGCAGGAGTCAGGATTCTTTTCCTCCTTCCCTCCTTCCCCCACCCCAAATCTCCCACTTCATTAAATCTCAGGTCCCGGTTTGGGATTACAGAATCTGACGACTTTAAAAGCGTCGAGGATGTGGATTACTCCGATCCGGATCCTTGATTTAGAAGAACAAACGGGGAGCGATTGTTGACCTGCCCCCTCCCATTAACATTTATGGAGGCTTACAAATATTTTTATAGTGCTGATGGATGGGATACTTAGCCATGTGTTATTAATTTATGAGATCTTTACAAGGCAGCTCAGCTATGAATAATTGAGATGTTCGCCAAGCCATGCCAAAGTATGTTTGTACCAGGACCGTGTTCCCTAATCTTTCAGATCTGAAATGAATGGCAAAGGGAAATAAATGGATCCATCATGGAGAGAGAAGAGACAGCTTTCTAGGAGAGATCATCATTGTCTGCCCCTCCTCACCTGTGCCCTCAGTCTGGGTGGGGGCCTGGACAAGACCAGGGCTTCCCAGAGGATATGGAAGAACTGGGAAGAAGCACATTTTAATCCCTTTTCACTTGGACATCTCTCTTCATGGAGAAGGAAGAGAGGGGCAGTTTGTTTTGTCTTTGCAGTTGCTAAGCTTCCTTACATTCCTTGTGATGGAGCCAAACATTGGCCCAGATGTCTTTTGTGTTCTCAAACCTTCCTCATGTTGATCCAAAGCCACAGTGAAAATACATATGATAAAATCAAACTGCAGTGGTCCTGTGCTGACTGAGTTTGCTCAGATGCCAGCTCATGGGCTAGTGCAGGCAGCCTCTAGTCTGAGGGGACCTTGTCTACCTTGATCTAGTGCACTGGAGACATGGGGACCTGGGGACCTGGGCTCAGACTTTGGCTCTCATTTACCATGTGACCTTCAGCAAGTGATTTAACCTCTCTGGGTCTCACTTTCCTTCTCTGTCAAATGAGGGGATTGAACCAATGACCTCCAGTGTCCCCCTTAGCTTGTCAGCTCATGATCCTAGACCTAAGTCAATTACATGCCCCTGTGGAGGGTTATTCAATTTTATGAATTACCTGCCATATGCAAAGCTTAAAGAATTTTCTTTGTTTTAAATTACATGATCCTCGCCCTCCATCCAGCCCCAGACATATTGTAGATGTAAGACCCTAAACATGCCATAGAACTTGTTTGCCTCAGTTTCCTCAGCTGTAAAATGGCTATAATAATGGTACCTACCTCCCAGTGCTGTGAGGATCATAACTGTGAAGCACTTAGCACAACTCCTGGCATAGAGGAAGCACTCTATAAACATTAGCTATTATTAGCAGATGTGTAGGGATAAAAGTTGGGCCTGCTGCTTGGTTGGTAAAGGGAATGTTGGGGGGGGAAATTCCCTTCCATTTTGGGTCAGCACCTCCTCTGCAGCTTAGAATATCAGCAAATCATCCTAAAGCATGATGAGCCAACAGACTTGCCCTGAGTCATGGAGAGCAGGAACACAGGCATGGCAGCAGAGAGGCAAAGGAGGCGTCACTGGCTGACTGGCCTTGTCAGACTGCTAA